>OVBI01001239.1:0-39031 GCA_900406495.1 Sisymbrium altissimum | reverse complement strand
TTTTTTAATATGAGAAACCCATCCTGATACCATTGATGGAGTTGGTCTTAGTGCCTCCAAATTGTATCTGTGGCTCCAGCAGCAAATTGAACTAATTAATACTTTGATGCCCAATAACTTCTTAGACAGTGTTAATATTCCATTTTGATTGATCCTACTCCTGGACCCCATTTTCTTGACAAAATAACTTTTGATGTAACTGGTGTTATAATAACTCAATTTTTTTTGTCGTTTGTATGATTAAAATTAGTATAAAATCATCTCATTAAACCTTTTGCCGACTAATCATGTGGAGAGTGGGCTTACTCTCGCCCATTTTAGCTTTCGTCAATCTGGTCAATGTCACACAAACGAAAACCTTCCAAATTTTGAAACTTAAGACAAAGCAAAACAATATTGTGCCGGCTGAATCGTCGTTGAACAGTTTGTATCTCGATACCCCCGCGAAATGACTCTCCTTTTTTTAACTCACCGAAGAATAAAAAGAGATGATAAAGCTCTTCTCTCTGTTTCAAGCCAAAGTGTCTGGAAAGATCTTCTACAATGTCAATAACTGAGACTTGTGATCAATGCCATTGAAGATGTAAGTCCCTAACATCGGAACAAACTGTTTTGTGACAAGCTGCACAGAGAGACACAAACACACACGCACACACACAGAGCAACTAGTTCAATCATCTCATAAAGCTAGTGAATTTAAATAATTAAGCTCAGAGCAAGAAGAAGGAAGTAGTAACCTTGATGACTTCTTGGGATGCGATTCCTCCAATAAAAGCAGCAACCACATGAAGCTCTGAGGCACCAAAGCGACACATCTCATTGATAAGGTCATCGGGGAGTACTGAGCCGTTACAGCCCAAGTCGGTAAGAAGACTCAAGGCAGTAGTTTTTAACCGAGAGATGTCCTCATCCATTCCTCTACCAAAATATATTGCATATTAATAGCCAAACAAGGAGCAGTTGTTCAGAAATAGGATTTAGGTTATTGCCATAATGATTTTCTTACCCATCAAACTGGCCAGGAAACTTGTTGTAGTTGGCAGTAAATCTGTCCACAGCCCTAAGAAGAATATAAAATCCCATTGCACCACTGCGACGGTAAACAATATTAGCATAAGAGCTAACAACTGGCTTCCACATGCAACCCTAGAAAAGGTTTGGACTAAAACCTGAATCTATCTTGCTGCTATATAAGCCTAAGATGAACTAGAAGTTTCGGTTAGCTCAGTTAACTAAATAAATAGTAGTTTTGCAATATTCCATCACAGCATCTTATAACACGTATCATCAAACGAACAAACAGCAAGGGTTTTGTAGAAAGGTCATCTTTCAAATCAGCTCATGCTTTTGTATTCATATGAAGACATTCGCACCTGTAATCCTCGTCCGCTAAACACTTTTGAATTTCGGTTACAGAAGGATTGCTGAATTCGTCCTCTACCATACGATATCTGCATACCTACAAAGCACATATAGTAGTTAATATTTCAGTCAAAACATATATTTCTGATACTGCTTCAAAAGCAAAAGTAAACAAGCAATAGGTAGACCACCGACATAGAATACATATTAGATTTGCTAGGAAGTTCAGTATTCTCACTTTAAGTTTTCTTGCATTCTTACAGAAGCTCTTGATTGTTGGTTTTGAGATGCTGCTCGGATCTCGACCGATTTTCTTTAAAATATTTTTAACTCGTTTATCCATGACAAGAAAATCAGCCTCGGCTTTCGCTTGATAGATTTTCTGTAAATTGATGTAGTGTCTGCAAAAAGCAACAATACAGCTACATTAGTAATCTGAAAAATAGTTTGCGCATGAGATTCAGTGCCATTGAGGCAGTTGTACTTACTCTGTTGACGATGTCATATCTGGCATAGAGCCTTCAAGGGGTGCCTCTCCATCACCTTCGTTCGAGACAAACTCCTGCAGGTGGTGATTTATGAGTATTATGAACAAATGAAAATGAGTTGCAGTCAAGGTAAACTTTTATCACCCCCAACACTTGCAATTCCTAAATGAACATAAAAGTATGAGTTTTGGCAGAGCAATTATCTAGTTTCAAAGTTCAAACCTTCAGAGCCGCTACCATCACCCAAAAATCTGAGGAATTTGAACTCGGTTCAGCACAAGTATCATTGCTAATTTGTTGAATCTCTGAGCCTGGAACAAAAACCAGGTATACTGTGATTTGACCCATGGCAAAGTTTTCTGTAAGTTACCACACCACACGAGATATCAACTTACTGATTCCACGAGGAGCAAAAACTTTGAAAGCGGCTTCAATGGCTTCTTTGTAGTTATCTTCGTCCATAGATATCATCTTGGACTTAACCAAATCCTAAGATTTCAAGGATTAAGATAGATCAGAACAAGGAACCAGAAGAAAGCAAGCTAGGTTATGAATTTGCAAAGTAGCAAAAAAAGAAGTACACCTTAAACTCTTTTTTCTCTTCCCTCGTCGAGGGAAGATTGCCGCTATGGGATTGAGTCCATTCATCAGCCATCTTCAAAAGAATGACAACGTAAGGTATGTGCTTATGTGCTACGGGATCTGATACATTTAGATCAATGGTCTCCACAAAACTGTAGTTCAATGAATAAATGAGAATGTCACATATCACCCAGTCGTTCATCCGTATCCAAAAGGTTGAAGGATGCCAGAACAACATAAAGAGCGAGGATATGAAAGCGGCGTACCTCTTGAGCTCAGGCCATGGATTATTCAAGCGAAGGTCATCAAGAAAATGATCAGGCTTTGAGTCAATTATGGTGTGCTCCTGATAAACAAGAAGAAAATGATGATAATACAACTTAGCATATTTCCAACTGCCAATCTCCTAAACGGCATACCATTGGCAATACTCACAGTAATCCATTAGTTTGCTAGCAAAATTGGGCCAAGAAAGGTATTACCTTAACAGAGACACGAACAAACCCAGCAAGGCCATACGAGCGAACAAAAACCAACTTGACGTTTGCTTCTCGACAGATTCTATCAAGTTTCACCATTGAATCTTCCACCAACTATAAGAAACCAACGTCGGAAAAAAGGGGTGAAAAAAGTACCCAGAAGAAGACTAATAATCAAGCAGTGTTCACTAAATGACCGGGAAAGGAACATATGAGAATCTGAAAACATCGAATAGAATGCATCATGATTCATGTCTAGAAGTTCCAAAGGGATAAGAAAAACTAAGGCTTTACCTTGTGAAGGACGTATAAAACAAGTATGAAAAAATCTAACACACTTTCACTAGAGAATGTTACAGCTTTACAAGTAGAAATCCAAGCGTACCTGAGTGGCTATGACCAGAGTGAACTGGGAGAAGAAAGATGGGTTAGTCATAATCAAAGTGTCTGGATTCTCCTCAATAAACTTGGCTTTGACAGCATCATTAAGCTCTTGGAGAAAGGCACAAGCAGACTTGGCTTTTGATTGACCAACGCTTGTCTCATCCACTTCACATGATGAAAAATCCACACAACCCAAGTAAGTGTCCATATAACATGAATACATGACATTCAAAAAGGGTTACATATATATAGGAAAAGCTTAGGAATTACCCATGAAATTGTTTCCAAGGTCTCCAATTTCAACTTTGGATCCATCAACGATGGTGATGCTCCCAACTCCACCAAGAACGAGATTCTTCAACGCCTCGGAGCCAGTAGGGCCACAATTGAGCAAACAGATGCTCGCATCTTCCAAAGCAGCTTGCCCTAGCTCCCCCCAAATCCTGCGATTTCCCCCAATCCGATGTTCATCACCTTTTTTTTCTCCCGACAAAGAATCGTACGAAGAGCGATAGAATTATACAGAGACAAGTTAAGAGTTGGAGGACACGAAAGGGTCTGTATGTATACCTCAGTTGACGATCGTACTTGGTCTTAGGCTCTGACATTGTTGGCTACTACTACTCTCTTCACTGGTTCGCTTCGAAGGCAGCTACGCACAGAGCCAAAGAGCGAGAGAGAAGAACAGAGAGAAAACAAGGATTTCGCTTTGCCTCCGGTCAAGTCTTCAACTGAATCCCAATTCTTGGTTTAAAGTCTAAACCATCACTAATTCGGAACTAAATTTCTCGGTTTATTAGTTCTTTTTTGTCCAGAGAGGTTTATTAACATTATGACACTTCTCAGAGCATCACATTCTCAATGAGGTTCCTTTAACAATTCATCAGAATCCCAAAAACAGATGTCTTTCATTTTTCTAAACAAATTTGAGCAAAAATACACATTAACATTGAAAGGAGACAACAGGTAAGTAAAAATACACAACAAGATCACTTCTTCTTTCCAGCTTTTCCTTCTTTCCTCCGAACTATCTCATCTGAATACTTCACTCCCTTACCCTTGTATGGCTCCGGAGGCCTCCACTTCCTCACCGTAGCAGCAAACTGCCCGATTTCACTCTTATCGTACCCACTCACGGTGATTCTCGTGTTCTCTTCCACTTTCACTTTGAGACTTTCTGGTATCTTCATCTTAACCGGGTGAGAAAACCCGAGATTCAGAACCAACTCTTTGCCTTCCACCGTAGCACGATAACCAACACCGACTAGTATAAGCTTTTTCTCGAATCCCTTTGAGACTCCTACAACCATGTTATCAGTAAGCGTCCTAACACACGCACAAAGAGTTAAACAAGGGTCAGCAACGAACAACCTCTAACCTCAAAAGTTGAAGACTTTGTAACCAATTGATAAAACCAAAGTGAGAGAACTTGGTAACCTGAAAAGGCCGTGCATTTGGTTAGCTCTTCTAGTTTCGACGGTTTTTTTGACCTTCAAGAAACCGGCATCTTCTTTGATAAGCTCAATTTCGCGTGGGTAAGTTAAAGCGAGCTCTCCTAATGGACCTTTCACTTTCAAGTCTTGACCTTCTAATGCAATGGTTACATTGGAAGGTACAGCGATGGGTTGCTTTCCTATCCTTGATTCCTTACACTCAATGGTCTTACTGGAGAAACCCACTTGAGCAAATGGCGTGGTCGAGACCTTGAACACATTTCTATCTCCCAAAAATGCTGACCTATACAAAGGCAAGTATTATCTATCTATCTTCAGACCAAAAACAACAAACATGTCTACTCTACCAGATAATGTAAAATTAAGGCAGAGAGAGACTTTCAATTTTGCATGGCTAAAAACGTCTAAGAATCCTGCCTTTTTCGAAATTTAAAACTGGGTTTCCAAATTAAGATTCCAAAATTACAAAAATCATTCGCATCGATTCCGAAAGAGAAAACTAACAATATGAACCCCATTCAAAGAGATGCTTGAACTACGAAAGCGAAACCAGAGTGGTAATGAAGAAATTAGAGTCGGCATAAAGGTTTCCACTATCTCAGTAGTACCTGGGTTGAAAAGAAGACACGAGTGAGGAAGCCATAGCTCCAGGAGGAGGAGGATGGAGAGACGAGTGTGTTTATCCAAAACGACTTCTTATCCAGCCTCTGTTTCTCCTTTCTATATCTTTGAAACTAGTATTGCTCTCACGGGCCGTAATCTTTTTTTAAGCCCTATATTGTGTAAACTATTAGAAGGCCCATATTATCAATGTGGGCCCTTTCTCAACGGCTTAGCCCGACAATTTGTTTTCATATAAATGCGTTTTGGTTTGTGATTTTAAGACCCATCAAAACAGTAATAGTTGAAAAACTTGAATCACGTGGAGAAAAGTGAAAAAACTGCTCCTTATAAACTGTCAAATTTACCCAATCAAGGTAGACTTTTGCATTTAATGAATTGAAGTCAATAACTATGCTCGATTAAATGTGGGGTTTAATACTAAACGTTTTTGGGGTTTTAATGTGGTCTTTTTTGTTTTGTGTTTTTAAGAAAAATCTAAACTTTTTATCGTCATACATTGAAGACATGGTTGTAATCTACCAGACAACACAATGAAATAGAAGATGATAAGGGGGCCCTCACACTCGGAAAAATCCAAATAACAAATCATGCAAAATAGAATAAAAAGAAGCAAAATGGAACTGTATATTTTACTGGTCCAGATTTCTTTTGGTCATATACTTTTTTCATCCAGAAATATAAAAAAATAAAGTTACGCTATAATATAAGATCCCCAAAAGATGATTGTGGGTTCAATGGCATGTTAATAATAACAAACTAAATTTCATCTCATAACAAATGCAGCTCTTTATAATTATATTCCTTTACGAACAATCTAATAAAGACAAAGAATAGTCGAGTCCATGTGTTTCATGCACCTTTTATCATATGAAAACTTCTGGGTCCCAACCCTACAGTAATAATAACTTTATTATTTATGGCTGAAAATATCTCTGGACTCTCTCTTTTTTTTTTTTGAAAAATATCTGTGGACTATTGTTTTAACTTTTAATTATGAAATTAAGTTGGCAACCATTGAGGAGAAGTTTCCCTTCTTCGTGCAACTAGGCTGTCATATTAACACACTTTTAAAGTTTTTTTACAAAGTACTTGCATGATAGAATATTTTCATCTCGATATAGAAAAAAACTCCTAACCAAGAAAAGAACGGATCAATTTGAGAAGGAGGCAAAAGAAAAAGGGTTTACTAGAACAAAAAAACTTGATTCTCCAATAGTATGAATAGACAAGAAAAGCATGGATACCCCACACCTTGGCCTACGTCTACCACTGACCACTCCTGAAATGGCAGTACAAAACAAATAAAAACCATAAATATGAAATACGAAAAACAAAAAATAAAAAGAAGAAGAAAAAGAGAGAATATTTTGATTATTCTTTGCTTGAGCTTGAGTAACAGTTCTTCTACTTCATCATCTTCTTCTTCTTCTTCTTCTTTTCTTTGTCTCTCTTTTTCTGTGCTCCAGTGCTAGATCACTCGTTTACTCCAGAATATTATATTGATTTCTGATTCAAGTTTGTTGCTCGTATTTATTCCAAGGTTGCTTCTTCTTTATTATAATTGCATTATTTTTTTTTATTTTGTTCTACAGATTTTATTCACACCAAGAAATTATACTTTAGCTCTAACTACTTTTCTTTGGTTAACAAAACTTGAATTTGAGAATTTATCTCCCAAGTTTTGGTCCAAATATCTCAGAGAAATCTTCTTTCAATTATATATTAAATTAAATCTAATACCTTCAAATACGAATTCAGTTAAGTTTAATAAAAATAAAGAAAAAAAGCGTTAAAGTTTCGATATTTAAATGGATGTACTTTTACATCTTTCATTCTTCAACCACCACTCACTGGCCACTGCCATGTTCTGCAGAAGTAAGTCATCTACTTGCTTTTTCTATTTTAATCAAGTTGGAATATCACCGATAATATTAGTTTGGTTTATGCTTTAATTATTTGGTTTGTGTGAAGAATAAGTTTTTCAATTAATTGACATATCACTGCCATCATCATATGATTCTCTGTTAATTGAATTATTAATTGCGCTTTTTGCTTCTTTTTTTCCTTTTCTTTTTTTGCAAACCATCTTTACGATGTCCCTCACAAGACTTCTTTATTTTCAGTTCTAATTTCACATGTAAGCACCAGTCTCCACAGAATCCAAAGGTCTCATATATATAATACTTATGTATGTATACAGACACAAGTGTGTATCCACCTATCTCTACAGAATCTAAGTCCTGATTTCTTGGTTTGTTTGCCTTCTTTCATTAGATTTTCTGGACCAGTTCTTGTCTTTTTTTTCTTTCTTTTTTATGTGTGTTAAAATCTTAATTTTGATTCATGCTGAGAACTGACGAATTGTTTATTTCACAGGTGTCATTTCAAATAATCAAATGGTTACATAAGCCCAGGGAGAAAAAATCAGTGCTTTTACTGGAAATTTCGAAAAAGATGATGATAAGAGGAGTCTCCATGGTGAAAGCAATGAGAATTGTGTTGTTATGTGTTTCTGTCTTGTGGGTCGTTCCGGAGGAATGTGCTGGTAAAAGAAACTCGTCTTCTTCTTCTTCTTCTTCTTCACCGCCACTATCGCCGAGGCCGAGCTCTGTAAATGTTGGAGCTCTGTTTACTTATGATTCTTTCATCGGAAGGGCGGCTAAACCAGCGTTTAAAGCGGCAATGGATGATGTTAATGCTGACCAGACCGTACTTAAGGGTATCAAGCTTAATATTGTCTTTCAAGACTCTAACTGCAGTGGATTTATTGGCACCATGGGAGGTATATACTGCTTCTTCTTTCAACTTGTAGCCAAAGGGAACAAACAACATTTTTAGCTCATACAACTAGTTCGTGAAAATGCCTCAAGGAGAGTTTAAGTGAGTGATGATTACGTTTTATCTTATGGTGTAGCTTTGCAGCTGATGGAAACCCAAGTGGTTGCAGCCATTGGTCCACAATCTTCAGGCATTGCTCACATGATCTCCTATGTGGCTACTGAGCTTCATGTACCTCTCTTGTCATTTGGAGCTACGGATCCGACACTTTCCTCTCTCCAATTCCCTTATTTCCTCCGCACCACGCAGAACGACTACTTCCAGATGTATGCCATCACAGATTTTATATCCTATTCCGGATGGAGACAAGTCATTGCGATATTCGTTGATGATGAGTGCGGTCGGAACGGGATATCTGTTCTAGGCGATGCACTAGCCAAGAAACGCGCGAGGATCTCTTACAAAGCCGCAATTACACCTGGTGCAGATTCTAGCTCCATCGAAGACTTGTTGGTTTCTGTTAATCTGATGGCATCTCGGGTTTACGTTGTTCACGTAAATCCTGACTCTGGTTTAAACATTTTCTCGGTGGCTAAGTCTCTTGGAATGATGGGCAGCGGTTATGTTTGGATCGCAACAGACTGGCTTCCTACAGCTCTGGATTCCATGGCGCCCGTGGATTCGGACACGATGGATCTCTTGCAAGGAGTCGTTGCTTTTCGCCACTACACAACCGAGACTAGTATGAAGAGACAGTTTGCGGCGAGATGGAAGAAACTTAGTCCCAAAGATGGCTTCAACTCTTATGCATTGTATGCTTATGATTCTGTTTGGTTGATTGCTCGTGCGCTCGATGTTTTCTTCAGAGAAAACAATAAAATTACTTTCTCCAACGATCCGAATCTGCACAGAACAAACAGTACCATTCAGTTATCAGCGCTAAGTGTATTCAATGAAGGGGAGAAGTTTTTGGAGATCATTCTTGGAATGAATCATACCGGTGTGACGGGGCCAATCCAGTTTGATTCAGAGAGAAACCGGGTTAACCCGGCTTACGAAGTTCTAAACATAGAAGGCACAGGTCCACGCAGAGTCGGGTACTGGTCAAATCATTCAGGTCTCTCAGTGGTGCCTCCAGAGACATTGTACTCTAAGCCTCCAAACACATCTACAGCAAACCAGCGTCTTTATGGAATCATATGGCCAGGTGAAGTGACTAAGATTCCTCGTGGATGGGTGTTTCCTAATAATGGAAAGCCGCTCAAAATCGCAGTGCCTAACCGCGTGAGCTATAAAGATTACGTTTCTATGGACAAGAACCCACCTGGTGTTAGAGGCTATTGCATTGATGTTTTTGAAGCCGCGATTGAGTTGCTTCCGTATCCTGTTCCACGTAATTATATACTATATGGAGACGGGAAGAAAAATCCTTCTTACGACAATCTGATCAATGAAGTTGTTGCAAATGTGAGTAGCTAATTTACTCAATATCGAGATCACAACTTTCAAAAATATTAACCTGTCCATTTCTTTTTTTTTTCCCTGGTTTATTTCTCTTCAGAACTTCGATGTAGCTGTAGGAGATATCACGATTGTTACAAACAGAACAAGATTTGTAGATTTCACGCAACCGTTTATAGAATCAGGGCTTGTGGTGGTGGCTCCGGTTAAGGCGGCCAAGTCTAGTCCTTGGTCATTCCTGAAACCATTCACTATAGAGATGTGGGCTGTCACTGGAGCCTTCTTTCTCTTCGTGGGAGCCATCGTCTGGATTCTTGAGCACCGCTTCAACCAAGAATTCCGAGGCCCTCCTAGGCGTCAACTCATCACCATCTTCTGGTTAGTTTCCCAGTTCTTGAAACCAAGCTTGAGTTTACATTTAGACCTTATTTTCCCAACTCGTCCATTCTCTTCTTTATTGTTGCAGGTTTAGCTTCTCAACCATGTTCTTCTCTCATAGTAAGTATACTTTAGAAAGTTCCACTCACTTCTTGTACCCTGAAACACACAAGAAGGTCGGTAGATTCACAGTGGAGCTTGCTTTACTTTTTTTCCTTTTGATCTTTCAGGGGAGAACACTGTGAGCTCATTGGGGAGGCTGGTGTTAATCATATGGTTATTCGTGGTTCTGATCATCAACTCGAGCTACACTGCTAGCCTGACTTCGATCTTAACCGTTCAACAGCTGACATCTCGGATTGGAGGAATAGATAGCTTGATAACGAGCACTGAACCAATCGGAGTTCAAGACGGTACCTTTGCTCGGAACTATCTGGTCAACGAGCTTAACATATCTCCTCATAGGATTGTTTCACTAAGAGACGAAGAACACTACCTTTCTGCTCTTCAACTTGGTCCCAAAAATGGCGGTGTGGCAGCCATTGTAGACGAGCTTCCTTACATCGAAGTCCTTTTGACAAACAGCAACTGCAAGTTCCGTACAGTAGGACAAGAATTCACACGCACAGGCTGGGGTTTCGTATGTAAAATCGGTTTTTGAGAACCTTACTTCTGTATATATATCGTTTGCTGTGTTGTCTATTACTTTGCTTACACCACAATCTCTGTAACCGACGTTGCAGGCATTCCAGAGAGACTCCCCTTTAGCTGTAGATATGTCGACGGCTATCTTGCAGCTGTCTGAAGAAGGCGAGCTCGAGAAAATTCACAGGAAATGGCTTAACTACAAACATGAATGCTCGATGCAGATCTCAAACAGCGAGAACTCTCAGCTTTCACTCAAGAGTTTCTGGGGACTTTTCCTTATCTGTGGCATCACTTGCTTCATGGCACTCACTGTCTTCTTCTGGAGGGTGTTCTGGCAGTACCAGAGGTTACTACCAGACATTGGGGACGAGGAAAGGGCAAGCGAAGTGACCGAGCCATCTCGATCAGGGAGAGGTTTACGAGCACCAAGTTTCAAGGAATTGATCAAAGTTGTGGATAAGAGGGAAGCAGAGATCAAGGAGATACTGAAACAGAAGAGTAGCAAGAAACATAAAACTAGCCAAAGTGGAGCTGGGAGTTCACATTCATACCATAGCGAAATTTCTTAAAGAGATAGAGTTCAGCAATTCGTTTAAATGACTCTTATTAACACATACTTAGGGGGTAGATAAAATTATCATAAGATTTTGTAATAGCAAAGCTCAAGGAAGCAAAAACCAGAGATAAATTGTAAATCTTATTCTGATACGTAATGGAAGCTCATCTTTTTCTTCATCAGAGTTTAATTTCAGATAGAAAGCTTGCAAGTCAGTAGAATTATCAGAAGATCGGATTAAAATGGAACTTGAAGTATCAAATTTATTGGCATTATGACATAACAAGAAGATGTCACTGATACATGTTGAAAAGGAACTAAACATCTTGGCGCTTACATGCTCAGCTAAAAAGCTTGAAGGGACAAAAAAAAAAGGAGTGAACTTTCAGTTTACTCGAGTTTTGCTTCTCTTTTTGGAGGTTCCAGGTCGAGGTATGTGAATGGCTCTGTTGGTTCCTCTCTGAAAAAAAACAAGATGAATGGCTCATGCTCTACACGAGGAAGACGATTAAGAAAGAACAAAGACTTAAAGGTCTATCTTTTACGAATCAGAAAGGCTTAGCAGGTAGTGTAAAATAGCTGGTGGGTAAAAGAATCACGAATAATTAACTGTCAATGTATTCTGCAGCCTATTATCAACAAGACACTTTGATGGTAAGAGTAAGAAATTGCACATACCCTGGCTTAGAGCGCATGCATCGGTAGAATAGTTTGAAAGGTCCTGGAACCGTCTTAAATGGGTTTCCTTCGAAAAACGCCTGCAGCATTTACACAATGCCATAACATAAACAGGTCAAGAAGAGTAGTAATGATGAAAATTTGCAAGAATCATGGGCCAAGTCAAGCAATTTTAGCTCTCCAATTGCAGTTCAAAATTGTGTATCACACAACACATTCAATAGCTAATACAAACAAAACTAAACATGGATGAAGGAATTCAAACTTTCATTCTCAAATCTCATTGATCATCATCCTGGTTCCTTTGAGCAATTCGAAAAATCCCCTGGAAAAACCCTAAATTGATTACACTGAATCTCTGATACTAAAAGCTTATTACCCATCAACCCCAAAACAACAATAGGACACGGAATTTAAGAGAGATCCAAAGGCTTATCAGAAACGAGTAAAAAACCAAACTTTAAAACGGAAACGAGGAAGGAGATGGTGAGAACCTGGACAACGTCCTCAACACGATCGTTGCAGCGGTGAGCTTTGGGCTCACGGTGACCTTCTGGTAAGCCCCATGGACTCTCTCTCCTCGGCACTGGTCTCGTCTCGCTCATTGTTTACCTTTTCCTTTCTCTAACTGCTGGAAAATCCTACTCAAAACGTTGTTTAACTTACAACTTTATTGAACCGGAGTATTCTGTCCGGTTTGTTAATTCGGTTAAGTTAAACCAATAATTAAAATAATTTGCTTGACTTTTGTGATGACTTAGAATCAAATTTATCCTTGGAACTTCTGCTATCTTTGGTGCGGTTTAATCTGTAACCATAACCTAAACATAAACCCTTTGAGCAAGAAACTATGGAGCTGCCAACATAGGCTTACAAAGCAAAAAAAAAAAACACTTAAAAATATATAAACAAATTAAACCCAAGAGAGAGACAAACTTCAAATTCCTAATGAGGTTCCATCTAACGACAAGACAAAAAGAAGAAACACAACTATGACATAAAAACAAGTTTAAAAGCACCTCTGACCTAGTTCTTCTTTTCTTTTAACTTTTCGAATCAAGTATGTTGCAGGGGAAGTCAATTCCCGAACCTCTTTAAACCATCCGCTACTTTCACTTTCAAAAGTAAAAAGTTTTTCACTGCTTAGTTTCAACAAATAAGCAGAGCAAAACTTAACACTACAATGGTATATATCTTGTGAGGTTCGCTCTTGACTCCTCCGCTTTTTTCCCAATCTTTCCCCTTCAACACCAAAAAAGCTCTCTTCAAACCGAAGTCTCTCTCTTTCGTTGTCATTTCCATTTCTTATTTCCTGCAGGAAGAACCAAAAGAAGTATGATCACACAAAGGCCTAACAACGAGACCAAAAAAACAAAATCTACAAACTGTTTACTGAAACTACCTAATGGGTGGTTTTTTCAAGCAGTCTCACAAGACATAGAAGCTTTTATCCTCTCAACAGTGCAAGCAATCAAATTGTTAACAGTTGCAACAGAGCCAAGAGACAGCTTAGCCGTGGGAACCGAGTCAACCAGAATCTGAAAAGCAACGGTCAACAGCGACCCTCCTTCTCCTCCAGCGGCTCCACCATTTGCATTACCATCAGGAAGAATAGCAAAACCTGACGGAAGCAGAGCCACATAGTCCGGATCGCCTCCATTAAGAACTATGTTCATCGCTACAATATCGACTGGAGCGTAGATCACAAAGGAAGCTGTAGGATCAGTGCAACTCTCTTGTAGAATTAGCATATTGCTCTGGCTAGAGTTTGCACTCTGTGACATAAAGAAAGATTGAAAAGTATTAAGCCTTGATCAGATGAATTATTCAACAAGAGTTAAAAACAAATCTACTCACATTTACCCGGAGGAGGGAAACACAGTTTCCAGTATCCCTCCCATTGGCAATATGTGCCATTTCTTGCACAACTCCTCCGTTTGACAGAATATCCCACTGCAATATCTCACAAAGTTTCTTTAAGAAATTCGTTCCAGTTAGAACAAATTTGTTATTAGTAGTAATAAAGAGTTACCTCATTTCTTGAATTCTCATCTCTGAGGAAGTCGAAGACTCTCTTTGGAGGAACAGGGATCCAAAAGGAAGTGGCTGCACTAAGAACAATACCCGGAGGCCTTCCTGGATCATCCACACTCTTCCTAGTCATCACTCTAACATCTTCAGCTCCTGTACCAGACAATGTAGTCCACGTGTGAGCAGTTGAAGCACTAACTCCTGCGCAAAAGCTTATAACCATCCGCTCCGCCAATTTTAACATACTCCTCCTCCCTTCTTGGTTAGTTATCACTGCACATTCATCAATATATTACTATGATTCTGCTTCTAAATTGATTCTGAGAAAAGTACTTGTGAAACAAACAGTATATTGTATACCGCCAACTTCTCCTGAGGAAATGTTTGTAGCCATGACGCTAGCTAATCGCTCGCATTGACGGTCAAGAATAGCTACCCAGCGCTTAGCACCAAAGGCATGACCAGTACTAACCATGTGTTTATATAAGTTATGAACTCCTCTGTCATCAACTTCCACATGTTCCACCCAAGTCACCTGTTACATTAATTTTCTCTACTTTTAAAGAGATATTTTTGGAATTTACATTTTTTGCATACATAAGCTAATGTTTTCATTTGTTGTTACCTTAGAGTATCCATTTGGCATTTCTTGAATCAAACATCCTGAAGCTCGCCGCCTGCATCTAACCGGGGGATTCGGCTGGAGACTATCCAAGGAAATATCGACAACCGCCCACGAACCATCTGCTTGTTGTTTACAGTAACGTGCGAAATAGACTTCGCGGGTTGGGACTAACGGTGATGGAACTTGAAACTCTGCACTCATCTGACAAAACAGAGTGGTTGCTTCAGTTCCAAGTTGCTGGTTTCAGGTTTACATTGTTACAAGAGAGTAAGACTCAAAATTTACCACTTGAAGAGCTCCATTATAGTTTCCGGCAACTCCAGTCGATAAAACCGCTAATGTCATCGCTCTAGAAACCATCCCCGCGAAAACCATCGACCATTGATTCTGCAATACCAGAGCAATGTTAGAAACTCCTAAATATTGGAGATTTCTTATTAAATGCAAAATGAAAAAGTTTATTACCACATCCATGAGAATCTCAACAATGTTAACATGATTCATGATTACAACCGCGCTTTCTCGTGAGGCTTCGGATCTAAATCCAGCGGGTTTAGGTCCAATCCCTCTAGGAAATGTCCGTGCATATTCTTCTTCGTCTAAAACCAAACTTTTCCACAAAGGCTCGTCCACTTGAGCCATCCTCATGAGCTCTTCCATTGCTGCCACGGCTAAGTCGATGATCACCGGTTTGTCAGATTCTGTTGGTGCAGTAATGGACTTGAAGAGATCGGTTGAGTTGTTTCCATAAACATCTCCTCCAAAATTTCCCATGGCGAGTTCTAGAGGACGTGGAGGAAGAGGAGGGGGAGACATAAGAGGATAGTTTGAGACTGGCTTGCCTACATATTTGGCTGCGATAGCGGATATTCGATCGATCTAGATGACAAACAAGAAGATCATTTGTTTAATAAATATTGTTTTGGGTCACAAGAATAATCCATTTCTTTAAGCTAAAATATGTTTTAAGATTATTTACATTTACACAGAAATAAGTATGTTTTTAACTTTTTTTTGAAAAGTGAATGCAATTCAATTCTTAATTACTATTCTGTGTATAATTAAAGTCAATAAAATCTAAGATATGGAGAGTTGATCAATAAAGTCACATATATACCTCTTCTCTTAATCGAGCATTTTCGAGACGGAGTTGGTGTTCGTCGAAGGACATTTCTCCAATAGCCGTTGGACCACCACAATTAGGACATGAAGCATTTGCAAGAGCCTCTCGATATCTAAGGTTGTCTCCTCGAAGCTTTTCATTTTCCGCCCGAAGATGCGAGTTCTCGTGCCGCTCGTGATGATTCTGCGCGAATAAATTCATTTTTCTGTTGTCTCCATAGTTTTAATTAGTTAATTGGTTTTTTTCCTTTGTTTCATTGCTGTTAGTCATTATATAACTAAATTAGAAAATATAAATTAATAGTTACTAATCTCATGAGTACATGAAGCAAGGAAGGATTTTTACTAAAAGAGGAAATATATATGTATATACACACATAATACACTTGTGTACACGTTGTGTTTCACCGTATTTGCATAACGTAAGCACATGAGACGAAAACGTTTCAATCTAAAAAGGTTCTGACTTAGCTATTAAATGGGTGTTTAAGTAAACAATTTTTTTATGGCTCGATACGTCAAAAGTATAGTTCGGCCAAAGAACAACTTTTATAAAAAAAAAAAAAACTCGAAAAAAGTAAGAAAACTAAGTCAACTGTTTTAACTACGTTTAAAACTCTGCCAAAGTTCTACCAGAATCAATGTAGTCAATTCTAAATCAAACACCAAAAATCCACCCAAAAACTTGTCATTCGTTAGCCTGTATTATATATTATAGAATTCCCTAGTTTTCTTCTAAAACTAGTGTGATTGAGATCAGATACATTATGCATATAGGTCTAAACATATAAGTATAAACATAAGCCTTTCAATATATCCTTTGATATAGATCCACAAATGTCTATGTGATCATAAGAGGTTTTTTTTTTTATCATAAGAGTATTTATACCTTCATTTGGGTGCGTTTGTTCTGGAACCAGAATTTGACCTGAAGAGGTTCCAAACCAAGTTCACGGCTAAGTTGTTTCCTTTGCTTGTCATCCGGGTGAGGACACTCTTTGAAGAATCTATTTAACAACCAAGATAATAATATTAAATTAATTTGTCAAAAATGGAAAAAATAAATAAAAATTTTAACTTAAACATGAAATCGATCTGTGAATTAATCATATGCATACGCTTCCATCTCCTGGATCTGAAGTTGGGTGTGCCTATGATATCGTTTCTTCTTATTAGGATGATGAGGATCTTGATCGTTTCCTGATCCTCCTTCTTGATTCTCACTTCCCGATTTAGTATTAGCACTGTCAAATTCATCGTCCCGAAGAAAACCGTCGTTATTGTTGTTGTCTTCATGGTTGTAATTGTGGTTATTGCTATCTTCGTTGTTCATAGCTGCAAGCAACATATTTGGCTCGAACATCTTTTTCTTATTCTGGAAATTGAAAGCAAACCCTAATACAAAAAGAGTAGAAAGTTTTGTCAGATATCAAAAAGAATTATTAGGGTTCTTGGGTAGGAGAGTCAAGTCAAGAAGAAGAGAAATTTCACCAAGATAGTGAAAAGAGTATGGCAATACTTTTTCCACGTCAACAATTTTAATCTTTTCTGGAGTTTTCTATCTTTCTTCTTGAAGACCTTACAAAAAGGTTATAGGCAGATAGAAAAACGTAGAAATTGGAGATGCTTGTAGGAATCAAAGGACCCACTAATTGAAAGCAAGAAAAAACAAGATTTTCAAAAAGAAAAAAACATCACAATCACATATTAATATGTTATTAAATAACCAACCCAAAATGATGAATTTCACATACTCCAAATTATTCAAACCTCCCAATTTCTTTGCCTTAAAAAAAAAAACTAACCAGCAGGCTAAATGAAAACTTTGAAATTGATTCGAGAATTATATGTAGTGTAGATGGAAATCATTTGATGACTTAATTAATAACTTTGATATATAACGATTTTTTTATTTAGAGGAAACCATTTAAACCCCATGTTCTAATACTTTACTTAGGAGAGAGGAAAGAGAAGACGAAAAGAGAAATGTTGGACTCATTTGTTCAAAGTAAATAAAATGGGCAAGAAGTAGGTACCAAAAATATCCCAACTCTATCCTGTTTATAAAAAAACAAAAGGAAAAAAACAATACTTTCGCGAGAACAAAACAAAATGTAATTGAATATACTATAATCATTAGCAGGTTTTTAAATAAAGAACACTCTCCAGGAAAAGTGTTAATTAACTATCTTTTCGCAACTTTTTAAAAACTTAAAACTTTAAATATTATTATGTCTGTGCACGGTGCAACGGACCAACATAGAAGTTATTATACTACAACTTACAACCAACGTGACATAAGGCCTGGGTGATGTATTAAATTTCTCCAGCTATTTTTATTATCGTTATCGTATATAACGTTTTTATTTCGTTCATAAATGATAAAAAATATTTATGCATATAAAGTAAATACACGTTTTTATATATCAAAACAAACGTATAGTATAAAGAAGAACGTACAACGAGGATACAAACCTTTAACCTTCTTCCTCTAGGGTTGTCTTGAGAAATTCATCTCAATCAACTAAAACTAAAACATAAACAGATATTAAAAAGTCAGAAAACAAAATGAGAGATGAATTCTAATACTAGTACTATAGGAAGCATTTCATCTTGATATAAAAGAAATTAGTTGTCAATTAATGTTAAAAAATGAAAATTAAGACGGAAAATAAATGTCAAATTCAACACATACACGAGACATATTTGATTAGAAAATCCTCATGACAGTGAGAGTCTTATGAAAAGTCTAAACAAAAGTTAAGCATAATGATCTAGTACATTTAGAAAAATGAAAAAGTTTGTATTCATTATTAATGAGGTGTTTTGAGACATACACTGCTAGGAAGATGCGACGAAACCCTAGAGGGAGAGAGAGGAGTGGATCGGTGTCTGGTCTGAGATTTTTCTGTCGGAAAACCGGAGATAGTTTTGTGAAGCAGTTTTTTGGCGACGAGTTTGAAAGGTAGGTGCAAATCTTGGAGGAAGGGAGAGAGAGAGGAGGAATGGAAGAGGACAGTAATGGCAGAGAGTATTGAGAGGGTGCAATGAAATTAAATGGTGGGAGAGAGACACTTAATTATCCTACACGCTTATAGAGAGAGAGAGAGAGAGAGAGGGCAGAGAGATAATGTTACTACAATTTTTGTTTTGTCTTTATGTATTGGGAAACTGATATTTGCTGCTACTAGTTTTCGTTTTGTTTAAGAGTTGGAATGACGGCTAACACCCGGCCTTTGGGGACAGCCCATTGAAACATTCACTTTGGCCCCCAAAATCTATATGACATATGACCCCCAAATTTTTTTAAAAGAAAATTATAGCTCCTAAAATTTATAGGCTATACTAAATTGTTTATAACCTTTCATTATATAATTTATATCTGTATAGTTTTGAAGTTTTATTAATTATTTAGAAATATCACTTTACTAAAACAACCACATTAATCTTTGCTCTATTTAAAAAAAAACATAATCTTTGCTTATAGCTACAAGTTAATACATCATTTGCATGATAAAATTAAATAACAGCCCACATCTAACATATAATCTACGTTTTGTAAGTACTTTAATTAATCTTACATTACTTTAGGATTAATATATTTTTAGATGAGAATTCTATATACTAGAGAAAATTATTTAACTATAATCGAATTTAATTATTCAGTTAATAAATCTAGCTAAGGACTTCTAGATTCTAGATATATTTTTGTTTTGGTAAGAAGATTCTAGATATATATATATATATATATATATATATATATATATATGATTATTAGATATTTATTTAATAAGACATAGATTAATTTAGTTATATTATAGCGTGAAATTATGCTGTTTCCATACAAATCATCCATTCAAAAGTGATAAATTTATAAATTAAAATCATGCATTCATATGTAGGTACGTTCTTTACCACGCGAGAACATATAAAGATACCGCGTATTTACTTCATTATTCCATAAGCTTGTAGACACAAGTTTATACTCCTTTATTGTCAACGAGTTTATATATATAAACTTACCCAGATTAATAAAAATAATTAAAAGAACTTTATATGTAACTTTTTAATTTTTAAAATGTACGAATGTATAGATGGAGCGGTACGTATATGATAGGGTGGCGAATAGTTTCTTCGCATTAAATGTTAACACAGAGGGTGCATGGCTTAGGCCATTTACTGCTCTCATGCCTCTCTTGCACTTAACCTCCTCTTCATTCGTCCTCTCCTAACAAAAACTATAATTCAATGCCTAACATTTGAGTTTTTTTGCCTGCTACTTTTCGAAAAAGTTAAATTCAAAAGAATTTCTACATATACATATCAAAAACTGTCATAATTAATTATGTTCAAAAATAAAAAACTGTTATGACAACAACGCAGAAAAAATGATGTGATATATATATATATCCTCTGTTCTTTTTATGAGTTTTTTCTAAATAAACAAAAATTAAGAAATTTATTTTTAGTTAAAACACTAAATACTACCATAACTGCATTTAATTATCCAATTAAAATGATTTAGGAAAAAAATATCAATGTTTTATGATAATACTAAGACTACTAATGAGTTAATAGGTAATAATTAATCAAACATAGAGATGTAAAAAAAATTTACAAAAAAGCAAAAAAAATGTCTAAACCCCTTTATAAATAAAAACAGAGGGAATAGAAAATTCTGAAGAACATATATTGGGATTAAAGTAAAGATCAATGGATTATACTATTTTAAATATTTTTGAAATGTGTGTAAAAATATACCCTCTTACATCAAAATTTCAGTGAAACAGAATAATATATAAGATTTAGAAAAATCCATTAATTATCAATTGGTTTTGAATTTTAAATCTCATAAAACTTAACATAGTAATAGAATTTTAAATCTATAACTAGCTAGGTTTAGTTTATTGATCCACACATTCTTGTAATACAGTTTTAAAATAACGTGTGTTTCCAGAACCCAGAATGATAGTCTGTAAGAGTCATTATTGCATGGAAAAATATTGAAATTAAAGACTAATGGATCATGGAAATTAATCTCTAAAAAATCTGTGTACGGACATAAATTTCCACATCAAAATTTTGATAAAATATGACTAATTAAAATATATTTAGATTAGTCTTCTATTTATCATTCGATTTCAAGTTGGGAAATGATGCTTACATTTAATAAAATAACATATCGTACAACCTGTTTGAATTGCGGCCATGAATGTTTGTTCATCGTGTGAACCTGTTTAAAATTTTGGTGTTATGCTATATTAATTTTGCAGTTGGCCAAATAGACGTCTCACATATACGCGTCATGCCATCATACATGTCTTATCTTTTAAATTTAATGGAAATATAATCTATGATCTATCCAAACAATTCTAGTAAGAACACCATTCTGGTTAATATCTTTTTTTTTTCCCTGAAAGCATCATTCTGGTTAATATCTTCTTTTTTTTCCCTGAAAGCATCATTCTGGTTAATATCTTTTTTTTTTTCCCTGAAAGCATCATTCTGATCAATCAAATTGGTAGAATAATTTTTGGAAGTTAAGGAAATATTTTTGACGAAAAATGTTGTTTTTAAAAATTAATAGAATATTGTGGTTCATTTTGTTTTTGGGCTTCCTAGATGGGCCGTAAGACTGAAATAAATTATAGGCCCGTCATATATTGTAAAAAAGGACTAGAGCGGCAAAAGGCTGAAAATCAAACACCGAGACCGAGGTCCGAGGTCCGCGGAGTGTAGAAGATTAATGATATACGAAGTATATATATACAGGAGTACAATTACGGTAAATGAGTAGTTAAGCTAATTACAAGAAGATCCCTAGAATGTATCATATTCCCTTGACAGTGTTGGCGAATAGTATATATTATATAATAAGCTAATTTTAGGTCGTTACTTGTCCCACAAGAATGGTACATTAAGCCATATGAGTTTCCGATTACTAAATTTAGCAACTTGGATGTTTTAAAAATAATGTAAGAACGTGGATTCCACATACGATAACAGTTTATTATAGTTTTTTTTGTAAACTCGGAGAGCTAAAGAACTAATAAAAATATAAAATAATACCCCTAACTCCAGGTTGTCCAAAGTCAAATAACTTTTCAAAAAGCAAAAGAGGATTTGAAGCTTTCTTAATGGTTGCATGATTTTGAGTTTTTCTGTCTCACGGAAAATTTTCTATTCAACCACGAACAGATAGGAAAGATAGTGGAGGCCCTGCAATGTCATTCGCCTCCTCTGTTTTTCAAACCTAAATTAAGAAACAGAGGTATACTGCAAATGGGTTTATCTAAACCCCACTTGACACTTCTCCAGGGACGTTTTCAGTGTCTCTGGATGATCTATAAAAGGCCTGCGACTCTCTCCTTCACCTTCATCTCCAAGCTCGTTCTGAACTTTCTTGGGTAATACTCAACAAAGCAAACGAGCTAAGAAAGGAGAGTGAGCAATGGCGATCAAGAACCTTCTTGTCCTTGCGGTTCTTCTGAGCGTTCTTGGAGTTTCAGTTGCTAATCCGAAGGGTCTTGACCTTAACTACTACAAACACAGGTGTCCGGATGCAGAAGCCATTGTCCGTCGTGCCACAGTTCAATATGTTTCTCGCCAGCCGAGTCTTGCCGCCGCACTTCTAAGGATGCATTTTCATGATTGTTTCGTCAGAGTAAGCTTACTTCACTTCACTTCTCTGCCTTTATAAGTCTATAATAATGGGTGTATGAAGAACAATGCTCACTCTTTTTATGATCCATTTAGGGATGTGATGGTTCCGTTCTTCTGAAATCTCTAAATAAGGATGCAGAAAGAGACGCTATCCCTAACTTGTCTCTTAGAGGCTATGAAGTGGTCGATGCTGCCAAATCAGCCCTAGAGAAGAAGTGTCCCGGTGTGGTTTCTTGCGCTGATGTTCTTGCCTTAGTCGCCAGAGACGCTGTCTTAGTGGTAACATTTTCGCACTGCACTGACTTTTCTCACTTAAAAAACATTTAAATCAGAGTACTATATAGCTTACTTTCTTATGATTTGTTTACAGATCAACGGACCGTGGTGGCCGGTTCCATTGGGCCGGAGGGATGGACGCATCTCAAGAAAATCGGAGGTTAATTTACCATCCCCATTCGCCGGAATAGCTGCACTCAAGCAAAACTTCTTCGCCAAGGGTCTGAACACTAAAGACCTTGTTGTGCTCTCAGGTATGTGCATTTTATGAAAGTTGACAACTTTGTGTGACGAGTTAAACTGAATAATAATGGTTTCTTGCGCAGGGGCTCACACCATTGGGATCTCTAATTGCGGTCTCATAAACAACCGTATCTACAACTTCACCGGGAAAGGCGATTTTGACCCGTCGATGAACCCTAGCTACGTTAGGGCACTGAAGAAAAAGTGCAAGCCAACTGATTTCAGGACCAAAGTGGAGATGGACCCAGGCAGTGTCAAGAAGTTTGATTCTCACTACTTCAACATTGTGTCTCAGAAGAAGGGTTTGTTCACATCTGACTCAACACTTCTCGATGACCCTGAGACCAAAGGCTACATTGACACACAGGTTGCTACTGCCGGATCTTCATTCAACAAAGATTTCTCCGAGTCAATGTTTAAACTCGGTTTCGTCGAAATTCTCACCGGGAACAAGGGAGAGATTAGGAGGAAATGTGCCTTCATAAACTGAGTTTCATCAATATAACATAAACGCTCTCTCTTTGTATTATCGATTCAGCATTGTCCCACTCATTCTTTCTTTTGGCTGTTTTTCCCTTCCTGCAAGTCCGTTTTGAGACAGATATTGCTTCATTGTCCTTTGTATGATGTTTTGGAATCTCATGTTTCTTTGAATATTCATCTCCTTAATAAGATGCAAAAGCATTTCGTTTCGTTGTTGCTTATTCAGCGACAGATAATGTTCGTTTTTATATTTTAGCGATACATCTAGACATCAATATTATATTCAACGAACTAGCGATAAATTTTAGCAGGGGCGTTGAGTCGCTTCGCCTATGTAAACCAGGCATAGCGAATAAGCTCGTGCTAGATCTCTTATTAAGTAATTGCTTTTAAGCCTTTGATCAAAAAGAAAAAAAATATAACGAGGATGAAATACGCATGATTTCGTCGTCGCTGCTTGCGCGACACATCGCTTATCAGATATTTAAAACGTTAGAATTTTTCAACATTAGAAAATAGTGATCTTCCAAAATCTTGTGAAAATAAAAATGTTACAAACAATAAAATGTAAAAAAAAAATCCGTCAATATATTACACTGTTCTTTAACAAAAACTACATTACAATTTTCCTACTTTCTTCTCATTGAAATATCTTATCAAATGTATTCTTTTTTTTGTAACAAATATATCATATCAAATCTTTTAAGCCAAAGATTACATCTTCCCTCCATGGAAATATTTAAATTAGTAAGCCAACTAGCCAATTATTTCTTTCATCAATTTGTCTTCAACCATCTCTCTTATGAGTTCCCTAAATTCTACGCTTCCTTCAAAGAAATGAGGCATAAAAAAGAACTTCATATTGGTACAATCCATAAAAAAACTTTGTGTCAAAGTTACAAAAAAAAAAAAAAAAGAAATTTGGTGTGACACTGTTTAAGATACGTTGCCTGCCTGGCTCTGTTTCGACTGAAATTATATTGGTCGTTATATATACTTTTTTTCCGATATCTTTTTTTTTTTCTTTTTTTAGGTCAAACAGATTTTCACTAACGAAATTAAACGGGGCCCAGCCCAAAATGTCGCAGAGCCTACTTTATTTTCCCGATATCTGGTTATTAATATAAAACTCAAACCAAAAATGTAACTTTAAAGAGAATTAAACATTTTCATTACAAACAATGATTGTTACTCACTAGATAACATTTGTGAAAGGAGAAATACATAATGACTTACATAAATACACATTTCCGAATTTCAAAGACAAAGAACTTCCGTGGAGAAAGGACTTGATGAAGGAATAAAAGAACATAATGTTATCCGAAAGCGTTTTAGAAGTTCAATCATCCGAAAAGGCGAAAGCGATCCAAATTAGTTAACGAAAGCACATCTCCTCCTGATCTCACCCTGCTTCCCGGTAAGAATATCGACGAAACCAAGTTTGACCATTGATATAGAGAAATCACTGGCGAAGGAAGCACCACCGGTTATGACCTGTGTCTGAATGTAGAGCTTGGCCTCCAAGTCATCAAGAAGTGTTGAATCAGATGTGAACAAACCCTTCTTCTGAGCCACAATGTTGAAGTAGTGAGAGTCAAACTTCTTGACACTGCCTGGGTCCATATCCACTATGGTCCTGACATCAGTTGGCTTGCACCTTCTCTTCAATGCCCTAACGTAGCTCGGGTTCATCGCTGGGTCAAAGTCTCCTCTGCCCGTGAAGTTATGGATACGTCTGCTGATGAGGCCGCAAGAAGATACACCAATGGTGTGAGCTCCTGCTCAAGAAATCATTATAGTCAAATGATCATGTCATTTTAAACCCCAAAGATTTATATTTAACTTAAGACGTTTTGTATAGAAAGACCTGAGAGGACGACGAGGTCTTTAGTGTTAAGACCCTTGGCTAAGAAGTTCTGCTTCAGTGTATTTACGTCGGCAAAAGGAGATGGTAAATTAACTTCGGAAATTCTCGAGATACGTCCGTCCTTCCGTCCCAATGGAACAGGCCACCATGGTCCTCTGATCTAAAGAAAAGGAAACCAATCAATGAGCAAAAATGAGTTAGTACGCACAATAATGTTAATGGTTCTAGAATGAGAAATTAAATCAGTAGAATGCAAAATGTTACCACTAAAACAGCGTCTCTAGCGACCAAGGCAAGAACATCAGCGCAAGAAACAACACCAGGACACTTCCTCTCGAGCGCTGACTTGGCAGCATCGACCACTTCGTAGCCTCTCACTGTTAAGTTGGGGATAGCGTCTCTTTCCGCATCCTTTTTTGGTGATTTGAGAAGAATGGAGCCATCACATCCCTAATTGGATTAGTGTGCATGAATACAAAAATAAGGGTTAGCGCAGTTATTTATTCATATAGCATCCCCGAAAGGATTATGTTCCACATCAGTATGAAAGGACCAACACTAGTATATAAACCATGATTACTCATATATTACCAAAACATAAATTCAAGCAGCATTAACTTACTCTGACAAAACAGTCGTGAAAATACATCCTCAGAAGCGCAGCAGCAAGAGTTGGTCTTCGAGAGACGTATTGAAGTGTGACACGGCGGACAATGGATTCCGCTTGTGGACACCTGAAGCGATAATAGTCGAGGTCCAGATCACCCAACATCTGTGGGTTCCTATGTGATTTCTTAAGTGGGTTCCCATATGGCTTTGCAATGGAAACTCCAACGACGCCAAGAAGGACCACAAGGGCAAGTAAGTTCTTGAGCGCCATTTTGGTTTCTCTTATTAAGCCGAGTTTAGGGACGAAGAAAAATGAGAAAGTCTCACGCTTTTTATAGATCACTGGAGGCGTTTTGAAAAAATCCATTGCCAAATGTCAACATCAGAATTAGATAATACCCATTTGCAAATATTAATGTGTCCTTTAAACAAGAAAAGAAATCCGCTGTCGGATTGAATTTGTAGAACATTGCAGGTCTCCACGATCTTTCTAATTCTCATTTGATGCTTAAATATTAAATTCTCAGGAATATATAAACTCAAAGTTTTTGAAATGATCCTAGAATTTTCTGCCGTCCATTTTGCTCTTTTGCAAGGTTAATGCCTTTTTAGAAAGCAAGCTCTGTTTTTCATTCTAAGTAGAATAGTATTCTCAAACCAATCCTCTGTTTTTAACCTCAAATTATGCAAAGACTATATCCTCTGTCGTGTGTGTTACACACGTTCATATTTGTCGCCTGCATCATCTTTTTTTTTTTCCTGCTCTTCCATCATTTTCTCAAACTCCATCGTCTGCCTCAAGCCTCCTCATCCTCTTTAGTTACCCCTCAAATTTTAATTTGTCAACAACCTATTACTAAACAAACAAATTGTAACTCCTAGCCAATTCCAAAAGAAAAATATTCTAGAACCTTACGAAAATGATCCTAAAGAAACAGATCTTAAAATTCAATTCTTTCTTTCTTAATAAAAACAAAAAAATACATAAAAATCAGGGATCAAGCCATACGCGAGTCCCAGAAAGTTAATCGAAAATGTAATCTATGATAGGTGAATTTCTTTATCAAAAAAATGTTACTTACAAAAGCAACGTCAAAAATGAATATAGTGAATACTAACACCCAATAAGCTACGCGTACAAATACTAATACGATTTTGATCATATGCACAAAGAGTTATTTATTTGTCATGTATTTTTTTTTATCAGGGGATAATTGCATAACCACCAATTTTATAGATAACATAATTGATACACAAATAACACCAGCATGAGTCAGGTATGACATATCTGCATAATTATTTAATCCAAGAAAAATTTCATTGTTTAATTCAAACTCACATACAAGTCCGGCCTAAAAGGGGTGACAAATGGCAAATGTATCATGTTTTTTTTTTGGAAAAATTTACATATAAGTTAAAACCCAAATTTTAAGGAAAAATAAAAATAGCTCAAATTTATTTTTAAAAAAAATTCTAGTGATGTTGGCCAAAAAAAAAAAAAATTCTAGTGATTTTTCTAAACAGAAAAATTTATATCATAAATAATATATTCACTTATGGTAAAACAAAATTTTTAAAATTTCCAAAAATTAAATACATTATTTATTATGATGAAGATCCCTATACATTTTTGTCCAACAATCCTTATTTATTTATGTTAGAGCGCCTGCTCACATAAGCTGATGCTCACTTATTGATTTATTACAAGTCAGCGGTCTCACACATATAAAACAAGTTTGTTTAATCAAACCAAATATATCGCATTTTCTCAATCAAAACCACATTCTGTTGACTCAAAGCCACATTTACTCACTCAATAATACGGCTTGCAAGATTTGTGGCTTATGAATAATATCACAATAATCGCAATCACACAATTCATCGTATTATAATCACAAGTTAACACCTACGATTATGTTATGTAGTGGATACTGAGACCAAAAGTTACATTGACACACAAGTTGCGACTGCTGGATTTTCATACAACAAAGATTTCTCTGATTCAATGGTTAAAGTTGGGTTCGTTGAAATCTCCACCGCGGTAACACGGGTGAGAATCAGGAAGAGATGCGCTATCGTCAACTAATTAGAGATTAATCCGCTTCGGACTGATGATTTTTTTTTCAAAACGATTACTTCTTTATAAATGTTTTTTTAATTCTTTGGTGAAGAAATCTTACCCACAGACAAGAGATGATAATCTTTTTGTGATTCAATTTTTTCACTCTTATATTTCTATCTGCCCTAATAATTCAGTTTGTTATATTCTTTTCAGCATATTAAGTTACTAAAATATTTTCTATTGTTCAATACCATGGTCAATACTGGCCAGTTCAACTGGTCAAATACATTTGAATACTAATATTATTTTGCATGAGTGTAATTTTTATATATGTTATTGAGATTTTTTTTTAAATTTAGAAAATTGACTTAGTTATGTATTAGGGTTTATTATTGATGAAAAGTTTTAAATTTTTCTATTAATCATACCAATGAATGAATGCCTGATCTATAATATCTATTTGATGAAAAGTTCTTACTGAGATAACATAAGTTTGACAAAGAAAAAAACATTAGGCTGAATTTGCAATAAGCACTCCGTACATAAGTCACAAATGATATGTATTGTATTTAAAAGCTTTCAATCTTTCGCCAGAGACGGATGCGCTAAAAAACTCTAAGAGAGACATATCCTTACAATTTTTCGAGATATTTTTCTATTTAGGGCTGTTATTTTCTCGTTCCTTCATAGCTTATTTTTGTCACCGTTCGTCTAGTTTTTAGGATTTCGATATTGTTTATCGTTAGACAAAAATTCTGAAGATCTATAGTCCCACTTGTTGAGGCGGTCTACAACTTCTTTTAGTTGCTCGAGATATTTATAACATGTTTTATAAAAAAAAAAAATAGAGTATATCGCAACGCCTTCATAATTTCCCACGAAAAAAAAAATAGTAAGTAAAGAAATATTCAGAATTCCTAGTTTAATATTTTTTTTTGAACGTAATCCCTAATTTAATATTGAAAGCACACTTAACGATTGTTTGACGTTTTGTTTTCAGTCAACCAAAATATAACATTATAAATTTATGTTTTGAGTAACAAAACCCAACTTGCCAATTATAAACTTGAGTAAGTTTTTTTTTGAGGCAAATAGCTTGAATAGTTAAGGTGTGTGTGGATCACACGTTCCGTGATTATGCCGATAGACGTCAGGTTATGGCAAGAGGAAAATAACTTTAGTCACAAGGTAAAATGACGAACACGTCCACATAGTTCAATTTAAATTCAGTTGTTTTGCAATTAAAATAGAAATAAATCTTCGGTAGGAAAGGGAGGAATGAAATCTTGAGTGGATGTGACATGCCCATCACAAAAATATTTATAGAACTGTCTCACATTTTTGTTATTTACAAAACCGCAAAAGATCTATTAGTACCTTTGCTTACAAAAAAAAAAAAATATATATATATATATATATTTTGGTACCTACAGAAAATACTGCTACATAGCTTTCAATACCTATAAACTCCCCCACAATTCCGGTATTTTCAATGTTACTAAAATCTTTCCGTATTTTCCAAAAGTTTCTCAGATCTTTTCGTATTTACAAAAAGGACAAAAAGGCATGTAAATTTTCAATATATATTTTTTTTTTTTTGAACTTTAAATTTTCAATATTTACTATCTTGCTTCAGATCTTTTCGTATCTATAAAAACGCTTGTATCTTTTACTATTTATTATATCTTGCTTCAGATCTTTTCATATTTACAAAAATTCCTGTAACTTTGAAGATTTATTATCCTGCTTCAGATCTTTTAGCACATACAATAATACCTGCAACTTTTAATATATACTATTTTCAAAAAAAAAAAAAAAAACTTTTAATATATACTATTAATCTGCTTCAGATCTTTTATGAGTTTCGACAGTGTCCCATTTCTTTCGATGTTTAACAAACTGAATCAGAACTTTTGATAGAGGCAAACTGCGCCCTATTTGAGAAGCTGCCAACGTTTGACCGACTTCGAGATATAAATTGGCGTGTGGTAATCAGACGAAAAGCCTTCCTTGAGCAGTTAAAGCTTTTATTTATTTTAAGGCCCTCCTTATTTTATTTATACTTTATTTCTGTAGAGCAGTTGTGTGAAGTTCTAATTTGCTCTCCAATTCTATAATACAATGTTTCGAAATTGATTCGCATGTTACAAAGAAAGATAGGCTCAAGATATATAAGCAACAAACAATTTACGACAGAAGAAAAACTCCAAATAAGAATGTACGTGGTAAAGCTGGAATACATATACTATTTTTTTTTTTTTAAACACTGGCACTAGTTTTATGTTATATTAACATATGATATCTTCGCATATGAAATCGATATCGGTACCGAATCCCTAAATTAATCTTATAAATACTATTACCTTAAGGAATTATAATAAAACAACGATAATAATCTTGGAATGCTCTCTTGCCCGTTAGTAATTTGTTCGTTGCGGTTCTCCTAGATGTACTATTAGGGATTAGGTCGAGTGCTGTAATTTTGCCATAAAGAAAGATCAGTGATATCACGAAACGAGTCGTTCAGTAGAGAAACAATTGTTTCATAGGAGACTATTGTTCAACTAGTGTTTAATTGACTACACCACAAAATTATTCAAAAAATCACGAAATAAATTGGCCTTTGGTCAATAATCTAATACTAGATTTCTTATAATCCCAATAATATAAAAACCTCCTTTTGTTGATTATGACATTATAACGCTCAATACAATCAATTAAGTTTGGGTCAAATTTCTTATGTTACTTACAACTTACTATAAGCTCCATTTATGGACCAAACATTCACCCTTCTTTAGCATATCTAATTTGCTTTATCACTATAAATAGATATAGTTAGTCAGGCAATTTGAAATTGGCGTTCCCTTTAATAACTAGCCATTGAAAATATATGTATTTTGTTCACGAATAAAAAGTTTGGAATAAGAAAAAAGGAATTACGTTCAATTCCCACTAAAGTGTTAAGGGAAAAAAAAACATCACTGAATGCCAAAAATATTTTATCCAATATCTTCATATTATAATTAAGTAGTGCATGCATCAAACTTAAATACAAAATATCTTGAGGTTCGTACCAAAAAAAAAAAAATATCTTGAGGAAAAAAATCGCAAACCCAAAAAAAATCAGTAGTAATTTTTTAAATAGTAAGTAGTACTTAGTACATAGACAATTTAGAGAAAATTATATATTTGAATTTTTTGTTTCTAAGCACTTATATGCAGTGAGAAGAAACATGATCTCTTCCTTTTCTTTTTGTGGCAACATAATCTACTCAATACTAAGAGCTAAACCATTTTAATTTTTATATTTATGAAATTAAAACTTCCAATTTTTATTGTGAGTGGCGCTGATTATGAGTAAAATAATCACAAAAATAAATAAATAAATAAAAGACAACTCATAAGAGCACATGTTAGTTAGCTTAGATGGACCCAGGCGCCCAGCCACATTACCAAACATGCAAAATTTTCTATATAAGCCATTTTTAACGTCTCAGTACACCACACAGTGAACATAATCCTCCCAAAAAAAACATTGTGTCTCAGAAAACCACAAATATAAAGATGAATTGCCTGAGAACTATTGCTCTTTCACTCTCTCTGTTTCTTGTGGGATTGGTCGGACCAATCCAAGCTCAATTGCAAATGAACTTTTATGCCAATACTTGTCCCAACGCCGAAAAAATTGTTCAAGATTTTGTTTCAAACCACATTTCTAATGCTCCTTCTCTTGCCGCTGCTCTCTTGAGGATGCATTTCCACGATTGTTTTGTTCGGGTAAACCATTTTTTTGGTCTCGTTTTTTTCATTTTATATAATGAAACATTCTATTTGGCTACGAAACTAATGGCGGATATATGTATATATCTACATGTACATGTAGGGCTGTGACGGATCAGTGCTTATAAACTCGACATCCGGAAACGCAGAGAAGGACGCAACTCCTAACCTAACGGTTAGAGGATTTGGCTTCATCGAGGCAATCAAATCTGTGCTTGAAGCTCAATGCCCCGGAATCGTCTCTTGCGCTGATATTATCGCTCTGGCATCTCGAGACGCTGTCGTTTTCACTGTAAGCATTACATATACATCCACATATCATTACTGTAAATTACTATTTTGGTATTTCTCATCATAAATTTGTTATGTTGTAGGGAGGACCAAACTGGAGTGTACCGACCGGTAGAAGAGATGGCAGGATATCAAACGCATCAGAGGCATTAGCTAACATTCCTCCTCCAACCAGTAACTTCACCAACCTTCAAACGCTCTTTGCAAACCAAGGACTTGATCTGAAGGACCTTGTATTACTCTCCGGTAAAGCCTAACCCATAGTATATATCACACATTGCTAAGAAAATAGGTTGGAATTAATATTGCAAAAGTAAATATTTTGTCTCCGTGTTAAAAATATATATAAAGTAAAGTTTACGTTTCGCGTTTGCATTAACGTAAAATCTATTAAAAATTATGGTTTCATTTGAAGAAAAAAATACTTTTTTTGTAATATCATATCATGTTACAACTCTAGTAAAAGATTTTTGATTTACGTTTTGTTCTTTTTTTATAAGACATTTTAACCTACGTTTCAAGCTTCTTCTTACAAAAATGTGTTGTGTGTTCTAACAGGGGCTCACACTATCGGTGTATCTCACTGCTCTTCTTTCACAAACCGTCTTTACAATTTCACGGGTCGCGGAGACCAAGATCCGGCCTTAGACAGCGCATACGCAGCCAATCTCAAGTCTAGGAAATGTCCTAGCCTCAACGATAACACGACCATCGTGGAGATGGATCCAGGGAGCCGTAAAACGTTTGATCTTAGTTATTACCAGCTCGTTCTCAAGCGTAGAGGTCTGTTTCAGTCAGACTCTGCTCTCACCACCAATCCCACAACACTCTCAAACATAAACCAGATCTTGAAGGGTTCGGTGGAGAGTTTCTTTTCTGAGTTTGCAAAGTCGATGGAGAAAATGGGTCGGATCAATGTCAAGACTGGAACAGCAGGAGTGGTTAGAAGGCAATGTTCCGTTGCAAATAGTTAAATTAAAGGGGTGCAAAATTTTACTGTGTGGAAGTTTGGGGGTATTTGTGAAAAGTAATAAGGATGTTGATGATGATTGTGATGTGAGCTTTTGGGATTTGTGTGTGTATGGATTTGGTTATATAGACTTCGTCAATAAAGAAATAAAAGATATACTGTATTAGTTTTTTTCTTGTCTTGTACGAATCATGACATTATAGTTGGTTCGAGTACATTGCCATTTCGTCGGTAGTTATCTGCAAACGAGAGGATCCGAAAGCCTTGAGAAAAAAACCTTTTATTATATTATCAAGGAAAAGTTTCATCAATCAACTGACATACAAAAGTAAAAAGAAAAAAAGAAAGAGTAATGACTGTATAGAGTTATTGAGTTTGTATCATTCCTTTGTATAGGCTCAGGAGAATGAAGAGAAAAACTCTGCCCCATCACGATCTTTTTCACCTTCTTCTTGCAAAAAGTATGCCCGAAACTATAGCTGTCCCTGCAACTGCAATTGCCACTGACGATATTATCCTCTTCACTGTAAATACCGACTCGTCGCTCGGTATCTCCATTAGATCTTTCATCTGCAAATCCCATGAAGTTATGAAGTAAATCCCAATCTAAAATGAAATAAGCTCTTTAATTCAGAGACTGTCAACAAGTTTCACAACAAAACAAACCGTTATAGGTTGCTTCCAATTTTTCTTAATTCCATTAATATGCCCTCTGCCGATAACTGCCACAACCGAACTGTGCTCACTTGCAACTCTCAGCAAAGAGGATGCCATGTACCTGAACATTTCATTTATATTGTCACCAATTACCATCAATCTTACTCTATACTTGCTAAGACCAACATTTCTATCTCAGATTTCAGATAATGAGGTTAACAAATCCGATGAACTACATATAGAGGGATGAGAGAACACTAACTGGTCTCGCTCATGCACAAGTGTATCCATGAGAGATGGAAATTCCTTGCTCATTTCTTGAATCACCAAAGTCACCATATCCTCATTGTCCATTTCTTTCAGCTGAAGCGATCCAAATTTACCATAATAGAGATATCCAGAATCAAGAACACTAGATATGATGAATCACACTAAATTACATGTGTAGAAAAGGAACAAAAAGAAAGAGTATACAGTAAGACTTACCATTCTGTCGAGTTCTTCAGCGCTCGGCAAGAAGACAGCTTGAAACAGGAAGGAGTATATAAACTTTACCTTGTGCCATAGAGGCATCTTTGCCCATGTTCTTTTTAACGTGATCTGCTTCGGAAAAGTATTGAAATCAAATGAATATATGCCTGGAACTATGTTAGAGAATGCAACTTCATGTTTTGAGAAGCATAACATATACTAAAAAGAATGCTTAGGACGAACATATAACCTGTACAGGACGATCACCAAGTATAACCTTGCCGCCATATTTAAGGGCCTCTTCATATGCTACACGAAACTCAGCACCAGGAAAAACCTCAAGCTGACTGGCGATCTAACAGAAGGACAGGATGTAAATTTTTGATTCAGAAAGTTAAAGCTTCCTAAGAAAATACTTCTGGATAAAGGAAACTTGCCTTTGCAAGAAACCATCCATAAAGTATCCCAAAGGTGTTCTGTTTCCGCTTCCAACTTTCAATCATGTCCGACATGGTTGGGATCTAGAGAAGCAAAACATAGTATCATTTCAGAATAATCAAAAGGTTAGAAGAGGTAGGGACGTGTATAAGTAAATGGACCTCTGATACATCATGAACAAAAGCATAGCATATAAACCAAGAGAAGTACATTGTACATCCAAACAGTTTTCCAGCAGACAACCCAGAGCTCATGCATCATTTGAAAAATGTGAATCCTCTGTTTTATGTGATTAATAAAGACAGTTTGGCATCTCCCTTATAGTTAATATAGACATGGACAGCAACAAAACCTACCATCTTCGACCAGAAGAAAGAGCGATGCAGAAAATGCGAAAAAGTAAACCAAATAAGCAGGAAGAAGCAGAATCAGAGCAAACCTTGAGAGTCTGAGGTTTGAGAATAGACAATCGGCTTGAACACAACTCCACAAAGACAGCCTATTAATCACGAGGCAGGAGCTTAGACCAAAAACATAGATATAAAGATATCAGAGTTGAGTAAAGATATATGTAAAGAGACGAACCTCTGGTTTCAAGATGCTGATTATTGCTTGAACTTCTCGACACGATTCCTATAACAAAAATTGGAGCGATATATATAAGCATGATGAAGCGGTTCAATTCTGTATTCTATCACCAAGTCTTTCTACTGCAAGTTCACATGCAATCCAAATCATTGAATCCCTAGTTTTTGATTCCAATATCGCAAATACCTTTGAGACATGAGCAGTCCCGATCAGATACACATCGCAAGATCCGCTTTCCCCTGTGGACTCGCAAGTCAGGATCACAACGCTCTTCGCCAATTCCTCCGGGAGCTCCGCTTTCGTCGTCACCGATGAGCACTCGCCGATTCCAGCCGCATCGCCGCCGCTAACGACGGAATCGGAGTCTTTGTACTCTTGCTCCTCCACGGCCTCGTCGAGCAGGTCCGCCTTCTCCACATTGACTATGCTGTCGCTTAGAGACTTGGAGTCCTCGATGTGAACGAAGTCCTCGCCAGAGTGAACCTCCGGCTCCGACGGGGATTGCGTCGGCTCCATCGACATGGAATATCAGAGGGCAGATTTGGTAATTTGGAGGAATCCGGAGGGCGATTGGGGTCACGCAATGCTTACTCCCAAATGCTGCCAAACAAACTCGTCTAATATCTCTCTCTGCTCTTTTCCTAATCTTAATTCATTTTCACTTTCTCCTTTTTTTTCCCTTAATTAAATACATTAATCATCTACTTTCATCGCTAAACCGGACTTCCGCGTCGACACGGCCGGTCACATTTTCTATTTTATTTCATATTTCTCTCTGAGGCGGTTGGATAAGGAGTTTGTTTATCCAACCGGTTATGTGAATTCTTACCAACCAATAATAACCGAAATCTTATCAACATTATAACGAATTTAAATGCTTCACATTTTTCAACTTTCAAATAACAGGCAAACAGACCCGAGTGTGACTGTCTATAACACTCACTCTACACTCCTATTTCAAAACGCTAGCTATTATAGGAATACAAAAATTTTAAAGTGAGCAAGACTAAAACAATATGTTGGATTCTTATCTTGTGATTCAAGTAAAATATCATTCTCAAAATTTATACCTTAGCAAAGAATATATTAGCCACCCTTTATTTAGATGAAAACATTCGATAACTTTTTATTTGCCCAAAGTGTGTTCACTGATTCTTCTCCTACCCTCCAAACATCTCTTGATTCTCTTCTCTATACCATTCTCATACATTTAAGTCTTGCCCTTCTCTGTTCCATTCTCATACACTTAAGTCTTGCCCATTGGCAAAGCAAGAATTATGAAACGACCGAAGCAAATTAAATGGGTCCAAAAATCTCCATATGGTAGTAAAACTTCAACTTGGTTAGCATATACTTACTACAATTTTACAGTGACTCGAAAACACAAATCTTGAGGCATCGAGAAACTCTTGTCTCAGACCCTATATTAAATCAAGGCGTGGATTGTGTTGTAGAATGAATTATTAGATATACAAACACCTTTAATGAATTAAATAGATTAGTTTAATACTTTGTTCTTCATAATAATCTAATTGAAAATTGTATTTATTTAAATATATGAATCTAAATCACATATATATAAAAGTTTTTTCAGGGTGTCCACGTATACATATAATCCAGGTCATTATTCTTTTCCAATTAGATTATGTCATGTCATCAAACTAACAACGGTTTAATTTTTCGAGATTGTCTGTGAAATCACTTATGAGATTCAAGTGCGTGTCAAAGCTCTTGTTATCGCTCTTGTTATCGCTCATCTGCTCAAAAGATTTCAACAAACGTTTCCTTACGGTCCCGTCTCCTCGCCTTTTCATGTGTTTATCAGATCTCAGTGACAACCGCAACTCTGTAATACTCTCATCGGCTCCTCCAGTCGCTAGTACTTCCCCTTCTCATTCCTTTGTAATTGACTACGATCTGACTATCCGACGGAAGGGAGGTATCATCTATCAAAATCTTCGTGGCTTCATGTGCTACGTCTATATGAGATGTCCCCGGATCTATAACCTTACCACCAGACAACTTGTCACCTTACCCGTTGTCACATCCAAGAACGTGATCATACCTCCACGAGCAGAAAAACAGTTCGACTACTTTTTCGGATATGACCCTGTTAACGACCAGTACATAGTACTCTCCTTGATTCAAGTATTCATTCGAAGACATATGCAGTTGATAAGTTCAGAGCCTTGGGTCTTTGTACTAAAATCTGGGGGAGGTTCTTGGAAAAATGTTGCTTTAACTCCACCGGAGTTTTGTCCTCACGTGACTACCAGCGACGGACTGTGTATCGACGGGGTTATATATTATCTGCCTTGGATTACTCCATATAAATCTTTGGTTGTGAGTTTTGACATTAGATCCGAAGGGTTCAATATGATCCCTGTACCTAGCTGGGACGGCAAGAGGCTTGACACACTGACTCTTTTGGACTGTGGTGGAAAAGCAACTCTTTTTGACCACACCAAACTTAGAGACAAGGGTCTTGTAGCTTTATGGGCTTTGGAAGATGCCGAGAGCAAAGAATGGTCGTGCAAGAGTCTAGTAGTGCAGCCTTCTCAGCTGCATTTAGTTAAAAGTTTTACATTCAAGGTAACCGGTAGAGATCAACGTGGTAAGGTTCTCCTCATACCAAACGATTTGATTTTTCCCTTTCACATTATCGCTTATGATCTCCAAAGCAATGATATGCAAAAGATTGAAATTAAAGGGATACCAGACAACTGGTTTAATATGGATAAAAACACGGTATGTTTTGACTTGATGTTTATGGATCAGAGTGAGAACATCACCTACTTTGATACTTGAATTTATTATTCCTTTGTATGCTTTATGTGTGTTTTTCAATTAAAGAACACTTTTATGATTTAATTAGAGAGTTAATTGTTTCTTGTATCGTCTCTTTCTCTTTTGAGGTAACCACTTTCCATTCACTCTAAGAAATCCCAACACCTTATAAGAACACCTTTTATGATTTAATTAGAGAGTAATTGTCTTTCTTGTATCGTCTCTCTCGTTTTAAAAACATGTTTATTGCTTTGATTATCTCTTTCTCAAAATGAGATGTCAAGGTCACAATGTATACTAAACGGATGGATGATGGATCAGGACTGTGGTATTGAAAAAATGGCCTAGAAAGAGGTGTTAGACGATATAAGATTATTCATTGATGTTGTAGAATAGTATAAAAAATGGATTATCAATTTTTATCTATTTTCTTTATCAGAGAATATATCTTGTTTAGGATTTTATGTTTTGTTGCTCTAATACTATGTTAATATATTATACCATGTCTTATTGGATTATTGGAGGTAGAAAGAGAAAGAAACGAAAAAAATAAAATAAAAGAAAGAAGATCATATACATGAAAAAAAAATGTTACTAAAAAAAGAAAAAAAAAAGCATGGATTTGAAATATTTTTTTGGTATTATATCTGAATCGATAAAATATCTAAATGAATTTTATATTTTTAAATTTTAAAAAATCAAATTTAAAAACCGAATAAATATCTGAAATATCCAAAATATAGTTATAATTTTGAAAATATTAAATATATTTAGATTTATAATAATTAATATCTAAAACATTTTTATGTCAAAATTTAGTTATTTTTTTTTTCAAATTTAACTAATTTATATTTTTTATCTTTTGAGTATATGAACCTGAATAGAATCAAATCAAATATAATCCAAATATGAAAAATTACCCAAAAAAAATTTATATCTCTAAATTTGAATATAAAAAAATCTGAATTATCCAAAATAAACCTAAACGTTTAAACCTAAGCAAAAAGTATAAGGCTGCGAAAGTCGTCTAATATCTCTGCTGTTTTGCTAAAGCTTAATTAATAATTTAATATTAACATTTACTTATTATAATAACCTTTTTCTATTTTCCTTAATTAAAACATAATTTAACATTAGTTATGAACTTCAGTGTTTTTAAAACCGGACCGACCCGGTGGTCGAACCGGGTTCAACCA
>OVBI01001238.1:0-39032 GCA_900406495.1 Sisymbrium altissimum | reverse complement strand
TTGGCAAATCAGGAGTCTTCCGCAGCTTCTGTGTCACCATTCACTCCACATACTTTTATTTTTGAGATTTCACAATCTCTTAGATGCAAAGCTTATCCCCTCACCACCTTAGAGTGCACAATCCTTGGGAGGATCGTTTCAGATCGGTAAGAGGGATTGATCGATCACCTAGAGATCGGGCCGAGCTGGCCGTGATCTTGTCTTGGGTTGGCAGTTTTTCAGCTTAACATATACCGAGCTGGATGCTAGGGCGCACCTTGGGCATGCCAAGCTGATCAATGTGCTTACAAGTATATGTGTGAGAATTTTGTCAAGGGTTTAAAGAGGACTGTTCTCTGTTTCGTCTTGGTGAGAACTTGTTCTTTTGGAAAGAAATTTAAGCTTTGGGCGAGCTGTCTTCCTCGGAAGAGAGTCAAGCTCATAGTTTTGGGAAAGTTTCTGAGCTGGTTAAGGCTGTCGGAAAGTTTTCTGAACCGATGAAGGTTTGTAAGGAGCTTATGAAAGCTGAAGAAGAAGTAGGAATGGCCAGCCCGCCTTTGTGGGGAGGAGGCCATGTCATGAGAAGTCGTTATTGTATCAAGTTCTGAAGCTTTATGAAAAGATGGATCCTTTCATTTTGGAGAGATTTCTTTTTCGAATAGGGGTTTCGAAGGCTTTCTCCTTGAAAGAGGATTTACCGAAACCAGTTTTTAGAGTAGATCCCAGCGAGCTGTTATTCCTTGGAAAGAAGTTTAGGCAAGAATGAGCTTGTATCGTTCTGTTGATAGGATGTGTTTTGCTGCCTGATACAAGTTAGTAGGCTGAATCTGAACGCTTATGTTCCCAAAATTGTATAGACCAGTGTGCTAAGGGGGGTTTTACTGGGTTTTATTCGATTCTAAGATTTTGAATCTTTTGCTGTAGGAGAGTAGAGTAGTTCAAAGTTTTTACTCACTCATGTTTCCTTAGCGTTTTGAGATGCTTATAAGTGTTGTAGAAGTTGTGATGCATTTAGCATTGATACTTTGTCAGCAGAGACTTGTCATGCCTTTATTAGGCGAGAGTATGTTTGCGTTTAGCATAAGATGTTGATGATGTTGTGCCAGCGCTGCTTAGAAACGTTTTGGCGGGGCTTACGATAGGTTAGTGTTTCAGAAACTAAGCTACACGTTCGTCTGGTTTTAGGAGTTGCACTATTTCGACTTTCTGAAACACTTTATAATCTCATCTAGTGGTATGCTAGATTGTATTTCTGAGATATTGAGGACCAGTGTGCCAAGTTGGGCGCTTACTGGGTTAACGAGTTTGCAATGAGGATTAAGGCAGTGCGAGTCTTTACTTGCTGGCATGCCCCTCTCAAAGTCAAACCTAAGAACATCGTCCAGGATATACCTCTCGGATGTTAGGTTAGGATATACCTAACCCGATTTATATAGCGTGCTATTATATGTCCGTGCAAGGACGTTACTGAACCTCACCTCCGTATTGAAGGTTGGTTGGATATGATTTTTCGTCCATTGGGGCAAGAAATGGTCGCAAGTTTTTTTAGTGAAACCGGTTTCTTATTGCGTTGGATAGGTATGTTAAGTTTATAGTTGTTGGAGACCTTGTATACGTGTTCGGAGAAATGTCAAGTCTGACAAGTTTAGTTATCGAGAACTGATTCGAGAGTTTGTTATAAGTGATCGTTCTGGAGAACAAGAGATCAGAAGTCCTTTATTGCTTAGAGTTCGGAACTTTAACTTGAATCTTAGAGTTTTTCCGAAAACCCAGAACTTCTTTAGACTCTTTGAATCCTTTAGAGTTTAGAACTATCGTAAAAACTCAAAACTTCTTCTAAATTCAGAACTCATTGCAATCAGAATTCAGAACTCATTGCATTCAGAATTCAGAACTTTTTGACTCCTTTAGATGCCAAAGTTTTCGATTTTTCGGATTCTCGAAACTATAATTGGTAGCATGGATGAGCGATGAGTGTGTATACACTCCCACTCCCCCTTTTTCGTTTTGGGGGGACAGCTGCACCGAAGGTCGGTTGTCTACGTACCTCTTTTGAAGGATCAAGCCGTCTCGTAGTTCAGTTTGTTTTGGATTCTTTTTTTTTTTTGACTCAAGACTTTCGAGTTGTTCGAAGTTTTAAACTCGAAGTAGTGGCACTGGTTTTTGTTTTTTGGAGATGGGATGAAGACTAAGTCTCCATATCCTGAGTTTGGGATTGCTCGGGTGCATCGTTTGATGCCTTAAGGTCTGTTTCGGAAGTTCTGGCTTCCTGAATTTGTGGTTCAGTTGCGAGAGCTTGTTGTTAAGTCCCTTTTTCGGAGACTTCGTTTGGAGTTCCTAGGAATGAAGCCTGTTTGGTCAGCTTCGTTTTCTTCCGTTTGGTGGGAGTTTCATCAGAGATTTGAAGTTTCCGAAATTTGTGTTCAACTAAGAAACAAACTCGGGATTCCTTTTGACTTCCCCAAATGGTTTTTATGCCTGATTTACTTGGTAATTTCAGGCATAGGTGGTATGTCGAGGGGATGGCTCGCATGGAGTTTATCCAAGGTATCCTCATGATGACATTATAGATAGCTGGATGGTCAGGTACCACAAAGTTTACAACCTTAGTTACTCCTCCTACCTGGACGGGGAATCGTATGTTCCCTAAGGTCATGGTAGTTGCGCCTGTGAAACCTGTCAATGGTTTTGGTGTAAGCTCGATTTCGGAGGAATCGACATCCATTCTTCGGAGAGTGTCTCGGAAGATGACATCATCTGAACTCCCAGTGTCGATTAGGAATCTAACAACATTGATGTCACTTATCGCCAGCTGAACCACGAGTGGATCGTTATGAAGATGCTAGATTTCGGTTGCATCTTCCTCTTCGAATGTCATCTGGAAGTCGTTGTGGGGAGCAGGTTATGGCCAATTTTTGGCAGTTTCTGCCTGTCTTTGATATTCCTTGAGGGCAGAAACGGTGTCTGGACAATACTGAGATCCACCCATGATCATGTAAACCTTTCTACGGTTGTTTGCCCTAGCAGGTTCCTCGTTTCTCCTTCCACGCTTTGGAGTTTCCATAGGAGGTCCTTATGGAGCCTGATCGGGTTGCTCATCTGCGGTTTCCTCTTGCTGATCAGATTTCTCGTGTGTTTCCATCACAAGAAGTTTTGCTATATCCCCGAGCTCCCCAGCTAGGACCTTTTCAGTCAGCTTAGTTCCTAGGGTTCGATAATTCAGAGTTGAATGGCCGTACGCTTTCTCGTCATAGGTGGAGCTGTTGCGAGTCCTGGCGTTTGGGTTCTTTCCCCGTCCGGCTCCCCATTGTGGTTTGGATTGTCCATCTTGGGACGACCCTGGTGCCACTTGGTAATTGTGAGCTCCGCCTTTCGATTCAAATTTTATGTACGAGCCCCCGTTCTTGCCTGTTGGGGCGCTAGGAGCTGGTGGCGTGTTCTTGCTAGACGACTTTGCTCGATGTTTACGTTCGTTCGCTCGAATATCTTCTTCGAGCTTGATGAATCCTGAAGCCCGATGAAAAGCATCATGGATTGTCAGTGGGGGATTGAGTGTCTCCTCCTCTCGGAAACGAGACTCATACCACAACGACTTTTTGAGTGCCTCAAGTGCAGCTCTATCACTTACTCCGTCGATCTTTGAGACTCGGCTTTAAATCGATCCATGAAATTTTTCATGGTTTCGTTCTGGCCATGGGATATCGCCCAGAGATCAGCGTCGAAGGTTGCTTGGTTCATGTACATAGACTACTGCTTAAGGAACGCCTTAGACAACTGTGAGAAGTTGTCGAAGGAGTTCCTTTCGAGCTTGGAGAACCACTCGAGAGCATCATCCTTGAGGTTCTCGACAAATAGGAGGAAGTAACCTGCGTCCTCTTCTTCCTTCTTGAACCTCTCATGCCCCATGGCTATCCTAAATTATGGTAAGTGAGCCTTGGGGACAGTTGTTCCATTGTAGGGTCGGATATTCATCTTTCCGGGATCCGAAATACTAGTTTTGGTGATTCGGTCCGTGAAAGGAGTTCTCTGAGCCTCTTCGAGAACACGTTCGATTTCGGGGGTATCACTAGTTGCTCGATGGACTTGGGATTTAACCTTTTTCATCTCATCGGCAGTTTGGACCAGCTGTCTGCGTAACTCTTCTAGTTCGCTTTCTCTGACTATCTGCTGGAAATCATCGTCATGTGCTCGAAGAGCCTCTTCTCGTTCTCGCAAGATAGCGAGTCCTTCGTCAGTTCGATCGTCTTCACGGTCTGAGAGATCTACCACATCCGCAGGTTGAGTGCTATTGTTTTGACCTTTGGAATAAGGGTTTCCCTCAGCGCGTGTTTCATTGTTGGTGGTTGATGTGTCCGAGGGGTGATGCAACAGAGTTGCAGTAGTAGGGTTGATCCTACGAGAAGATGGCGTTCGGAAAGAACTTCCTCGTGGATCACGCCTCAAACGCCCTGATCCTATTGGAGTAGCGAAATCGAGACGCTTTCTCAAAAAAGAAGCTCTGGATTCCTTTTCCTTCTAGAGATCTTCGATCTGTTAAGTCAGGATTTCCGAAAGCTTTTCGTGTTCCTGATTTTTCTTCTCAAGAGCTAGCACAGAGGATCGAAGCTGAGCTATAGTAGCTGCATCCGTTCCATCTCCATCTTGACGTTGAGTGGATGATGGGGGGTTCGTCACCAGCCATAGTTTCGAGGTTTCGATCTAGGGTTTTCGCTTTCGAGAGTAAAATTTATCGTATACCCTCCTTCTAGCGCCAAATTGTGGGAACCAGAATTCACCTCAACGTATTTTAGGAAAGTTGATGTGAGGATCCGAGAATCTTGCAAGAGAAAAAGAAAAGCAAAGAGAAAGATCGAAAAAGGAAATTAGGTCAAAAAGAAAATGAAAATTTATTGCTAAATTGTATATTGCGAATGTATTGAATCTGTTACAAGATGTAGAGATCGATCTTTATTTATACTAAGACAACCTAAGTCCTAAACAGCCTAAGTTTCGATGTGGGACAAAGGTCTTTTCCTTTTTCTGACCACCTTTCCATAAATCTTCGAGGAAACTTTTAGAACCTTACATAAGTCGGTTTCAACCCTTGTTGGTCCATCCTTCCAGCTTGGCCCAATTATATCCCTCTCTTTTGGTTCAGTGGTTCTCTCCGGTTTGTTTTAAGTAAACATTTATGTTGTCTTTGATAGACGAAACATCGCGATGTTTCGAAAAACTTACAAAAACATTGATATGCTTACGAAAAGACCCTGAAAACGAAGAACGAAGCGAAATGAGAAGAAACGGAAGGTGTCAGCCACCTCGGTCATCCTTGGTGACAGAAAGGACCGAGCTGGTCTGCTTCCAAACCCATCATGCTGACCAGCTCAGTATCCAGGATGGGAGGAGTCCTTCCGACAACTCGTGGGATGCGTCCAGCTCGGTATACTGAAGGGTGCTGGAGGGACGATTTGATCGAGCTGACTGTTATATGTCGACCAGCTCGGTATCCCAAGTGAGGGAAACACCGAGCTGATTGCTCCATGCAGTTCGTTACTGAGCTGGCTGCAACGCCCAACTTGTGTATGGTATAACTTCCTCATAACAACTATTTTTGATCTGATTCTTCACAATTGAGTTGAGAACATTTTCCAAGTGGTTTCATGTGCAGAAGCCTTGTGGTTTGGAAGATACACCTCGATCATTGAATGTATGTCCTTTTCTGCTCGGAACTCTCAGAAAGTGTCAGCCAGCTCGGTTTTCAGGAAGGGAAGGATAAAAACGAGCTGACTGCATCATTCTGACCAGGTCGGAATCAAATAGGGAGGATGATACCGAGCTGAATGCATCATGACAGCCAGCTCGGTATCCTGGTACCGAGCTGACTGCTCCGTGCTATCCAGATTGGCGTTCTGTGGTACATGCTTGGCAAGACAAGCAACCAGATGAATATTTCAGTCAGCTCGGTATCATTAGCTGCCAAAAATACCGAGCTGGCTGTCCTCTATGCTTGGTTAGTTGCCTTTTACTCGAAAAATCGTAACTTTCATCGGTTAATCGGAGGAATCGTTCAAAGGACGAAGGGATCGGCCAGACATGCTGATAAGATGTCAGTCAGCTCGGTATCATTGGCAGGTCTTGATACCGAGCTGGCTGTCCTTATTTCGTCCAGCCGATCGTCCTTTTTCGATGAATTGTAACTTTATCGGTTTTCCGGAAGATTCATTCAAAGGACGAAAGGATTAGCCAAACATGCTGATAAGATGTCAGTCAGCTCGGTATCATTGGCAGGTCTTGATGCCGAGCTGGCTGTCCTTGTTTCGTCCAGCCGATCGTTCTTTGTTCGATGAATCGCGACTTCATCGATTTATCGGAAAAACTCTCGAAAGATAGTATTTCATATTTTTTCGTAAAGTTATCGATGAAATAGTTCAAAATGAACTCTCTCCGAACTTATATCTAAATATGGAACTCTTTTTCGATATTCAAATATTTTAATCGTTAATTCCGGAAATGTGGGTTTTGACCCCAACATGGGCATACTTCTAATCTACCTACTGCGAGTGAAGTTGCTGCTCTGATACCTGGGGATTTTGAAATTGGGATGGAGATGCTTGATATTGTTCTTAAGGCTCAAACAGAACAATTGAAGAAAATCAGCGAATTGCACCCTGTGTATCTCCTTTTACAATATCCTTTATAATTTCCGTACGACAAGGATATGTTTAGATTTCGTATCGAGATCAGGTTTATGGACAAGACTGGCAGGAAGAGGTTGCATATCACTATGCGGGAGTTTTTTTGCCTTTTGTATACAAGAGAGATATGGAGAATCACCCAGCATCTTGATTTCCGGAAAGTTATTCCAGAAGTTTTTGGTGGATGCATACGCGATGGTAGAAATAAATAGACTGCACTATATCTGGCTTAGCCAAAGCAGCCTTAGCTCAGAGAGTTACGAGACCATCAAGAAAGCTGTTGACAGCAGTAAAACTGATCTTTCGAAAAAGGGTAGGAGGATTGTCATACTGTCTTCTTACACTGATGGCACGAGATATATGTTGCAGCACTACTTGGATGCTATGTATACGTGCAAATATATGGGCTTACCTGATCTTTTCTTAACGTTCACGTGTAATCCAAAATGGCCAGAGTTAACCAAGCATTTACGGAGACACAATTTGAAAGGAGAATATAGACCGATCTGTATTGTCGGGTTTTCAAGATGAATTTGGATGATCTAATATATCAGCTGAGGAAAAAGCATATATTGGGTGTAACGCTGGAATATCGTGTTCCCAATTAGTAGTGCTGTTATTGTTATTCGAAGCCATCGTTTTCGTAGGTGATGTGGCTTTTCTTTTGTTATGTTCGCTTTTTCAGTTATTTATACGATTGAGTTTCAGAAGAGAGGTTTTCTTCACCCTCACATAGTCCTATTCATAGCCCATGACCACAAGCTTCTGATGGCCGAGAAGATCGACAATATAATATGTGCAGAGAGACCTGATAAAGAGTCAGAACCACATATATACAAGGTTGTTGAAGACGTGATTATTCGTGGGCCGTGTGGTGCCATTAATAGGGATAATATGTGTATGGCTGATGGGAAATGCACCAAATATGTTTCTAGGCAGTTCAACCCAGTCACGAAAATAGATGATGCTGGGTATTCTATTGATAAGAGAAGAGAGGATCATAGATTCATTTTCAAAAAAGGATTCAACTGTGACAACGGATATGTGATTCCGTATAATAAAGAAATGGCTATTCGGTGTAGAGCTCATATTAACGTTGAATGGTGTGTTCAGTCACGTTCGGTTAAGTATCTTCTTAAATACATTCATAAAGGTTCGGATTACGCTCGAGTAACTATGAGTGGCGATAGCAAGGACGAAGAGAAAAAAAGATTTATTTGTAGGTAATCTCATTGGGACATGGTATGTTTATTGATAACCGTGTAACCTACCTATTTTCTGCATTTTATATATATCTGCTTGCGGATCTATTTGGAGACTTCTGTCTTATGCGATTCACTTTCGTCAATACTTGTTACAAACCTTCCTTTTCACTTGCCTGGTCAGCAGTTGGTGATATTCAATGAAAATGTTCCTGGTGATGGGGTTGTTGGACGAGTATTTAACAGTAGTTCCAGATTTGCTACTTGGATGGAGTGTAATTCCCTGTATCCTGAATCTATGTTGCTTACTTAAGCAGAGATGCCGTCCAAGTTTATTTGGAAAAGGAAAGAAAATATATGGTTTCCGCGGCGTCATCGTAAAGCTCTTGGCAGGGTTACCTATGTGCCAATGTCTGTAGGTGAAGCTTACTACCTTGAGGCCTTTGCTAAGAGTAGTGAGAGGTCCGGAGATTTATGACGATATAAAGATTATGAAACGTATCCAGTACAAAAACTTCAAGGGAGCTTGCTATACATATGGACTACTGGATGATGATAAAGAATATATAGAGCCATCGACGAAGGTGAGTATGTGGGTGTCTGGGAAATACCTTCGTAGGCTATTCATGATTCTCTTGACCACATTCAGTATTGCCCTTCCTTCGAGTGTCTGGGACGCTACTTGCAAACATTTGTGCGATTATATGGTACATCGGGAGAAGAAGATCACCGGAAAATCCATGTAAGACCTGCTTTAATTTTTATACAATGGTTTGAGATTTTTGATATAACTCATAACGTGTTGTCCAAGTTTTAAATTATATAGAACATGTGTTGTTGGAAGCTCAGATTAAAGACATGGGATTGATTGAGATTGAGCTTCTTCTACGTTCCAGTGGTAATTCTCTAACAAGTTTTGCACCTATACCGTTTCCTGAGAACATTGAGATGGATGTGTGCCCTAATCCTCTTAATTCACGACGAGAAAGATATGATCGGGATCAGTTGCGGGTTAAACACTTGGACATGCTGCGTACTGTTACCGGCGAATAGAAGAATATCTATGATGAGATTATGGGAGCTGTTGATACTGGTATCGGGTGTTTGTTTTTTGTCTGTGGTTCTGGTGGTACTGTAAAGACGTATCTGTGGAGTCTGTTGGGAGCCGTGTTACGATTGGTGGGCAGGATTGTGCTCAACACTGCGTGGAGTGGTATCGCCGCTCTACTTTTACAAGGCGGCAGGACGGCTCACTCAAGATTTGTAATCCATATCGTGGTTAACAAGTTCACAACATGTACATTAAATTAAATGTTAGAGAAAGACACGCCGCAGCAAAATAGGTACACGCCAAAACATTTCTAGCCATCGAATCGAAAAAACTATTTTAATAAAGCAACTTTTGAGATTCCTTCATGCATCGATACATCCTTTCAAACCGGAGATTCTTTATCTTCATCCGGTCAAACCATCGTTAATATAAAAAGATGGTTTAAAAGAGAACATAAATTCGGAGACGTTTAGTTTATTTAAATCTACTATATGAAAGTAGAATCCCCTCTCCAGAAAAGGACACGTCAGCACAAAAGGAGATGACACGTGTCTAATATGAAACGTTGTCACTTCATCCCCTTCATCCTCTTTCATATCGAAACCTAATTTCTTTTGTCTCTATCTGAAAAAAACATTGCTTCACCTTCTTCATTCTGCATGATATCGTCTTCACGCAAACCTGATTCAGTTCTACTTTTGTCGCCGACAACAATCTCTGTCCAGATCTTTTGCCTCTTTCCACAGCCATGGACTACTACGATTCCTTCTCTTTTCACTCTCTTCCAGTCTTTCTCTTAGCTGTTCATACTTGACTTATAACTCCGGATGTCCTCATTGAAACCTACATTGCACACCTCATACCTTCTTCCAGTGTCATTGCTGATGGCCTAAAATGGTCTTTCCTCCCAATACATTGCAAAGGTCAATTCCCGGAGTGTAAGTAGATAAGTTTGATATTGCCCACAATTGAGGAAATAATTTGTTTTAAAATTTTTGTTTGTTAGTTGTAATTTGATTTATCAGCCAAACGCTCCAACGTCTCCTTAACGATTATGTGGGAATGCATGAGTGAAATTCATCCTCTTTTATGGATTTTTAGACTGCCCTCATGGCCTCATCTCATTTGCATCTGACTTTTTGGCTTCTATGAATTCTGAGCAAACTGTTGAATTTGTGTCATTGCAGGAAACAACTAAATTTCTCAGAATCAGTACCCATCTTGTCTAAGGTATTTTGAGTTTAAATAGTCAAAACATTTTCCAAATTTGTTGAAGAAAAGGCGTTCTTATTTGACAGTGTTGGTAAGTGAGGGATACGAATGAGTTTGATATACTATTTTCAGAACTTTACATGTGTTTTTCCGATGAAGAATCTGATGAGGAATCAGAGGAGAGAGGAGGATGCCGAAGAGGATGTGGTGGCTATTTATGAAGAGGATGGACCAGTAATTGCAGCAAGTTAATTTAAACTTCGTAGGAAGAGAACATCACGAATCTCAGTAGAAAAAACTCACACGCTGGCTATTGTTAACATTGACTGGAGATATGTTACCGTATTGGAAATCAATAACTAAGGCTTAATTAAACTTTTTGCTCTTAAAGTAGAGCTTGTTTGTTTCTTTGGATAATTTACAACCAGTGTTTTAGGAGTTCAGCAGAATGTTCTTATGCCAGCAATCTTATTTGTAAAATGGAAAGTAAGGAGATTGCAGAAGAGGAGATACATGCGACTAATCTTGAGGATCATAGTTTCTAATTAAGCTGCATTCTCTGTATCTTAATTTTTTTACAAATTTTGAGAGATTCTGTATTTCGAATTCTGAAGGTTGTTGCGATTTTTATTTGATATGCTGTTTTAGGGTGATCATCATCGCTCAGAGAATGTGAAAGCAAGTTTGGTCAAGCTGCAACATTCTTGAGTCATATAGAAGAAGAATGTGTTCAAACTGCTAACAAAGAGGATGAGCCTTTGCTTCTATTCAGTGTAGGAGAGACTCTTTAAGAAGCTGGACCTCGCAGTGAAGCTCAGAGTTATTGGGCTGTCATGAGTCTAAAGGATGGTTCGGTGAGTATTAATTGCTTTAGCTACTATGTTATGTTATGTTATTTTATGAGTTAACGGTAAAATGTGGTTCTAATACTTGGAATGTGGTAATGTACATGGAAGGATGATGTGATGAGAATGCCAGATACAGCTTTCAAAATCTTCTCTTTAACGTTTATCTTTCATTTTAACGCTGTACTTTCACTCTTCCAGTTTTTGGAATATCCAACACTTACACATGAAACTTTCTGATATATCTCCCTTCCTGCCATTGCAGACTACAGCAATCACATATAGACTAATAAATAGCTTTATACAAGTTTCATTATGCCGATGACAGGAACATACGTGGCAGAGATTTCTCATAAAGGGTCGGAGAAGATTCACTACGTACAAGAGGTAGAGGAGCAAAAATCACCTCTTCCAATCCTGGACGACATCGGCCATCACATCCAAGGTGTCACGGTCGACGAAGGAGAATGGGACTCCCACGGCGCCATCAAGTCATGGAAATACATGCGGTCCACATTTTACTTTAATTCTCTATACATATATATGTGTAATTCTCTAGGGTTTCTGTTAATAGTAAGACTGTGTGTATGAAGATGGGAAGCAAGAGGATTTCAAAGATATGAGAAAGAGTTTGACGATGACAAAATGGCAGTGACGTTTAGAGGGCTTGAGGGTCACGTGATGGAGCAGCAAGGTGTATGACGTCATCTTCATCCCCAAGACTGAGAAGGGTACGTCTGCAAACTCATTATCATTGGGGAGAAGCGCTATACATGAACTCTCCAGAGCCGATCACCAACATGAAGTTCGCAAAAGCATGTTTGCTGACATGGACGACCACATTCTGAAGGACGAAAGGGTTTAAATATGTGTCCTCTGTGTTTGTCTTGCGCATAATCATCTGCTTACCTCCTTTTTTGTATACACTTTATGCTAATAATAATGGTGGTCTTATATGCTTGTAAAGACATAAAATAATAAAAACGAAAACTAAATGTAGAGAGTTTTGTTTTACGAAGACGCAACACAGATGCTCTACGAAGTAGTTCAGTGATATTGATTAACAAGAGATAGCAAAGAGAGCTCGCAAACCAACTCAACACCAACCAATAGAATTACCTTATCAGGGGCATCCCTTTGATCTATCTTTTGTATCATTTTCGTCTCCAAATGTCTTAGCATCATAAAAATCAAGTAAGAAGAAAGGCCAGCCACCGGCAGTGATGTCCCATAACCATGATGAGATGTGTGATAAGAGAAAGTAGATGTAAGACAGTAAGAAAAGAAATATACAGAGCAACTGCCTATTAAACATTTGCAAAGATTTCGAAGACTAAGAGGAGAAATATGAAACATCGGAGTTTTAAATGTTCATCTGATTTTATAAAAAATATCTGTTACCAAAATGAAATCTATACTATAAAAATGGTTGAAGGGAGATTCTCCTACATTGACACCTCAGCATTTGTAAACAAATAAAATTAAAGATGTATCACTAATGAATTATTTAATTTAAAATTATTTAACTTATATTTAATTATTAAAAATTTATTAAAATAGACAATATATGAAATTCATATTTAATTCAAAAATATTATAAACATACAAGTATTATATATACAAAATTTAAATGAATTTTTAATGTTTGTAAAATATTTGACACACAAATATAAAAGTGAAATTACCATAATGGTTGAAGGGAGATTCTCCTGCATTGACACCTCAGCATTTGTAAACAAATAAAATTAAAGATGTATCATTAATTAATTATTTAATTTAAAATCATTTAACTTATATTTAATTATTAAAAATTTATTTAGAAAGACAATATATGAAATTCATATTTAATTCAAAAATATTATAAACATACAAGTATTATATATACAAAATTTAAATGAATTTTTAATGTTTGTAAAATATTTGACACACAAATATAAAAGTGAAATTACCAAATTATGGGAATAAAAACAAAAAATAAAAATTTAAAAGGCTTGTATAAACTATAGGACACAAAAACTATAGGACACACAAAATAATTAATAAATAAATAAAGATGTAATGATTTACCAAAAATAGAGAGAATAATGTCACACAAAATAGAGAAAAGAGCAACAAAAACATAAAAATATACAGAATTTAAAACCATGAAAAATGGATATAGTAAAATTTTTGTGAAAAAAATTTCAAAATAGTAAATCTAAAATTTTTGAATTAATATAATTTAATAATTAGATTAATAATATGAACACATAATAAAGTGATATATGAAAAATATTAGAAAAGCATGAAGAGATTAATCATCAAAAAAATTGTATTATTTAAAAAAAAAAAGATTTAAGTGTTTTTTTATAAATGTTTTCAAAAAATACATTGATAATGATATAACATAAAATTAAAAATTTAAATTATAAATTTAAGAAAAAAAAAGTCCGCGCATTTGCGCGGGTTCTCTTTTAATAAGGATAAAAATTCAAAAAAAAAAGTAAACATATACATGCAAAAAGCTTCGCTCTAAACGAACCAGAAACGTACGACGTACAAATTCATTAGTCTTCACAAATTCTCAAAACCAAATATACATTTCTCATCAGCTCTATATCTTAAATGGTTATACTTTTCCACATGGTTACTTAAAAGAACATAGTTAACCCAAATTCAACTTTCTCACTGATAGTTTTAAAATTTGTAATTTATTTTTGAATGTATGTTAGACAACAAAATAATAATCACAACTTTAATTTCTCAAAATATTAAACTATAAATTCACATAATATATTTTAAATAGGTAAATAGCAAAAAAATGTAAATAAAAAACAAAACCCACGCGTATGCGCGGGCATTGGCCTAGTTATACTTTTAATAAGTAAACTGTTTTAATTTGAGATAATGAACAATTTGAAATAAATTGTTTATGCAGCTTCCATATATTAAAAATTGGCTTTAAAATATATATGGTTTCCTCTGTATATATAAATATATAGTATGTATCGGTTGTCTCATGCATGAAAGACCATAATAATTAGACGGGCGAAATCATTTAGATTATACTTATGTCTGTTTCGTCTTTTTAATTTTCTTCTGCCCAAGGTAATAATTTTTTTTGTGGGGCCAATATCTGTTTTAATTGCGGTTATGATGTAAAAATTAAATGCCATCTTATTAAAATAAACTGTCATCGTGTCTTTTGGGTTCTAGAGAAACTTTGTTTTCTCTCTTTGCTGTCTGAAAAAAATGGAGCCGAGAGTGCCAATAGATTCTGTAAGAAAGATTTGGATGGTTAATGTGAAAATTTTCAGACTGTAGAGAGAGATCGTGAGTGGTGGCTACTCCTGCATAAGGAGGATTCTTTCTGATCAAGAGGTACCGATTAAGCTTACCATATCTAAATAGTAAGAGTAGACTGTCGTTTATCTTGTGGCTATTCTGTCTTTTTCTTTTGTTTCCCATTTACCGGTCTTGTGGATGATGAGAATAACGAGAGATCAAAATTTTCTTTGATGGTTTAGTAATTCTTGTGTTTTTTTTACTTTCCAATATATATTATAAGGTTGTTGGATTGGTGCACTTATAGTTCCGAGATTGGTTGAGCATATTTGAGAGAGCTTTGGTAGAAAGTGAATGGAGATTTCTCATTTTCTTTAAAGTGTTTTGTTCGATAGGCCAGCCTGGACTTTCTCCCCACAAATCCGAGATCATGGTCATGAGCAAGACCATTGTAAGGACCATTGGACCAATTTCAGATGGTAACTTTGTTTCTTCTCCAAGATTCCGATATGTTCTTGACTCCAGAGTCGATACTTCTATTTTGACTGGTTGGTATTACAATTACATTTTGTTTTATTTCCTGCTTACTTAGATTCACGGTTGGGATGTGAGTTTGCTTTGTATACTTATATTATGATTTGCAAAATATTGTATAATGATGATGCTGCCTTATCTCAGATCATTCGAGAATCTATTATACGTGCAAGTTCATGCATTTTCCTCCATCAAGTAGGTCAACTTCATGCACTGCATGCTCTGGCAGTAACAAGAAACAACTTCATGTACCGGTGCAAGTGCAGTCCTCACAAGTTTATTTTTTCTTAGTGTCGGTACGATTCGGAAGATCATGAGCTCTGCGATGTTTGTTTTAGGTTGAGTAATTTGAGAGTATTTAGTCATTACTTTAGTGTCATGGCATTGCCGGAAACCAGGCTTTGGTGATCTGCTGGATGGAACTACAGTTATTTGAGCTTTGTAGTTGATTTGGTTTTTTTGTTGCTGTTCGTTTTCTTCTCATGGAATTATTAAGACTTTTATAATTTTCCTTTTTATTAAACCTTATGTTTATTATTATTCCTATTATTAAACTTTATAAAACATATGTCTTTATTGCATCTTTAATTTAATTCAAATAATAGACTCTTTTTGGATCTGAATTTAGATCTTCCTAATGAACATTTATATTAATTTTTAATGAAAATTAGTACTGGTCTGCGCTAGTGCTTTAAAAAGACACTACGTTTTTAACCAAGGAATTTTATAATATTTGTTAAAACATTATTTTTATATTCGTATTAATAAAAAAGAAGAAATATATATATATTATAATTAAATATATATATTATAAATAATTCAGATATTTACATATATAATATTATTATCTAATATAATTTCACTTAAAATTATTATAGTTATTTTTAATAACACTTTATAGTTTGTTTTCTTAGTATATTTAAAAATATATATTCTAAATTTATAATTTTTCTTTATGAATTATATATATATATCTTTCATCTTATAAATTATTTTATTAATTTCTTAGGGATTAAGGAACCGAATTCTAACATTTTCTGTCAATTTTGTGTGTGTATAAGTCATTATCTTTGTTTATAAGTTATTTTTAAACGTGCAAATTATATCTCATAAATACTTGTATATTAGATTCGAGTCAAACATTTTAAGGTCTCAAATCTGTCTACAAATACATAACTCTCATTATAAAAAAATATTATTTTATTTATTTGAAACTCTTTTAATTATGTGTTTATTAAGAAACTAGCAAAATAAAATTTAATTATTTAATTAAAATAAATTCTTGCAACCACATCAAAATCCTCATAATTTTAAATATCAAAATAAATTTTATAGTTTGACAAAATTTCAACTAAAAATAAACAAAATGTTTTTACAAAATCGACAATATCTTAACTTATGATTCTAGGCTGCTTGGTATGCATGAATCTGGAGAAGAAGACACGTATGGTCGAAAATATCCTAACTTAGGATTCTCAAAGCTCGGTTATGAATAAAGTGAAGCCATTTTGAAAGGTATCGGATGAAATCCTCAAATTTGGGTCTGATATTAAAGATTTGGAGAAGGAAAAAGAAAATGTTAGAGAAGATGAGAAGTTGTTCATAAGATAAGAAGTCAAAAAAATTGGAGGAAGCTATAAAATAAAATATGTGAATATGTGTTCCATTCTCAAATACTGACATGTCTTTTTGTATGAGAGTGGATTCAATTTTCATATAATAGATTGACAATAAAAATATAAAAAAGACTTAGGAGATGTATTGGACTGAAGATTTTAGAAAATTAAAGTAGATTTTAGAAAATTAAAGTAGATTTTATATTTATGTGGATTTTGTGAAAATCTTGGTGATTTGGATATAATTCAAAAAAGGAAGAAAAATTACTGTTCATTTGGGTGAGATTTCTACTCAGTGTAGTTTGTAATTGTATGATTCTAGTTATTTACAATCTAAACAAGCCTTTAAAAAAATAACAATAAATTGTGTTTAAAGTGATATGTTCTTTTTCTTCTAGAACAATACCATTTTTGGAATTTAAAGAAGAAAATCTAGCGAAATCAAATTTATGAGAAATCGATAGAACATAAAAAGTGAAATAAATCAAGAAAAAATTTATTATCTAAAATAAGACGATAGATGCCGATAACTTTAATTGGCGACTTGTCTCGATTTTTTCATCAGTAAGTAGTTCTCACTTGAATCTATAGTCTCGATCATAAGGAATCCCTATGCAGAATTCGTTACATGTATAGTAGCACTGCTATCAATCCATCAAGATTTGAAAGAAACATTAGTAAGATTAGATTAAAAAAACTTACGGAACCCACAGAATTACCTTTCTTTTTGATCTATTCTTTCTTTTTGATCTATTCTTTCTTTTTAGGACAATTTTTCTGAAAATATCCAACCTTTTTACAAAAGTTTCATATGTAATCTTTCTTTGCCTTGTTCTCTTGATTAGCTTGGTCAGAATCTTTCATTTTGGATGGTCTTTAATGGCTCTTTTGATGCGTTCTTCCAACTATAAGTCCACCTTTTTGGAAATAATGGACTACTTTAATACCTTCACGACCAAGTCTAGCCTCCTCTTTGACTAGTTTATTAGCCAATTCATTAAACGTTCACCTTTCAACGATTGCTTTATGATTGATCTGAAATGGTCCGTACTAAGGATGTAGTAAATTTAGGATAAATGGGACTAGAAATGAATTGTCCACTTTCATTCCTAAAATCTTTAATTTAGCTACAAAGTTGGTCATTTCAATGCAATATTCACGCAGAGACCTTGTCCCATCATATTATACTTTATGGTTGTAAAATATATCGTAAGCTTCCATGCAAGAGATTTGTCTGCAGTCTTAAACCGTTCTTCTATAGCTGCAAGATAAGCTCTAGCTATTTTCATCTTTAAAAACATCATGCTTAATATGTTTGCTTTCTCCTAAGCTTTATAAGGAGCCTTTTCTCCTCTGTACTCTCTATACTTTAGGGATTATTTTGTAATATCTCGATTTCTATTATATGGAAATTTATGTGGAGAGGTTAAAAGAATTCATATGGCTACCTATGTCGCCAAAGTACACTTAACTTTTCGGTTGACCATCCAAAGAAAACTCCCGAATTAAGCGTGTTTGAGCTGTATTAGTCAAATTATGGGTGACCTACTGGAAAGTCATTTGCGGTACCGTGTGAGTGAGGCCAAAACACGGGGAATAGTCATGTGGTGGTAGCAGTGACAGTATATCATAACTTTCAAATCTCCCGGTTAACGTTCCCGGACAGGGGTGAGCCAGCCCATGAGCCAAGAGAGAGGACATAGAGGCCCATTGGTAGAGGGCGGTCAAAGCGTTATAAGTGGTATCATAGCCGGTTTACAGTCTCAGTGACCTGAGAGGCCCTGGGAAGCAGTTAAGAATTGGTCTTGGTTTGCAACGAGGACCTTGTGTTCTTTGAGTGGGGGTGAATTGTAACATTCCGATTTCTGGTATATATAAACTTATGTGGAAAGGTTATAAGAATTCATTTCGCTACCTATGTCACCAAATTGCACATACATTTTTGGTTATCCATCCAGAAAAACTCATTAGTTAAGCGCACTTGAGCTGCAGTAGTCAAAGGATGGGTGACCTACTGGGAAGTCAATCACGGTACCGTGTGAGTAAGGTCAAAACACGGGGAACGATCATGTGGTAGTTTCAGGGACAGTATATCATGACTTTCAAACCTCCTGATTAACGTTTCAACCGTCGCACATGAGTGGGCCAGTCCATGGACCTAGTGAGAGGACATGGGCCCACTGGTAGGGGCAATCGGGGCATTATACATTATTTGTTAAAAACATCATTGATGACTCCTTATTCACCCTTTTTTTTTACAACAAAATCTGACATAGTAAACAGATAAAACAAGATTTAGGAAGCTTTATTTATCCAGGTCGGTGGTACCGAGTCCGCATGAAAAGCTTGCGTCGTGAGAGTTCTAACACTTCTTGCCAAATTATCCACCTTGATATTCTTTGCACGTGGGATAAGCGTTATGGAGAATGGGTTGAAAAACACCTTCCATATGAAAAACTCCTCTAAGTGCGTCGTGAAAGCCGGCCAATCCTACGGGCTTGACAGTATCTTCACCAAGTCGGAACAATCTGTAGCAAAAGTTATCTGAAAGTGTTGGAGATCTTTCATACACTCCATTGCCCAAAGTAATGCCTCAAACTCTGCATGTAATGATGATAAGCTTGCTCTGTTATTACGAGAGCCCATTCTTATGTCCAAAACTCTCTCTTTACAGCAATACCAACCTTGTCCTGAGAACGTATCTGACTCCTTCCAAGACCCATCCACAAAACACCACCACCCCTCATATATCTCTGTAGAAATCGGTATAGCGTGTCCAATCACATTGATCCTATTATCCGATAATTGTGCTTTCTCCCATAACTTCCCTTCCGATTCCGCATGGTTGAGAATCTCAGAAGAATTGCGAAACTTATTATGAAATAGTTAACTTCCTTTCATTTCTGTTTTTCCACAGATACCAGATAATCTACTGGAAATAGCTATTCTCGCTTCCTTTAGGGAGCCTCCAAAAGAGATAATCCAAATTTGAAAAAATTGATGTCATTGGAAAAATTTGAGGATTAGACGGGATTTTTATAAAGAGTCCATGTTTGAACCGCTATTGGACACTCAAAAAGAACATGATTAATAGTTTCCTCCTCATGTCCACAGCATCCATATTGTGTATCACATTGTATACCTCTTGACCTCAAGTTTTTTGTAACCGAAACACACAACCCGATAAGATCTGCCAAATGAAATGTCTCATTTTTGGTGGACATTTTAATTTCCAAGTATGCGCCAAAATAGACTTAATATCCGGCCCATAAATAATGATAATGGCTCCCGAAGAAAGGAAAGATCGCTCGATATTGTAACTCATTAGAATAAATATTTATCATTTTATTGTTCTTTAAACTCATTAGAAATTTAAGTACTTAATCACTAGTTGTGTTGGTTTACAAACATTTAATAAAATATAATAATCCCATTAAGAAACAATTAATTATAAGACCACATTCATAAAAAAAAAAATATTTTTCTTACAGATTAATTTATTGCATCTCATTTTGCATATCTCCCAAACTAGCTTCTAGATTTTCAATTCGTTCTTTCTTACTTCCCATCATTGATATGTCAATTATGTGGTCCAAATCAAGATACCTCTCACTCTTTTTTTTTGTGGGTGTTTTTTCTAGAAACGGAAATAGAATGAAAAGGAAAAAAAAAATGAAAACAATGAAACAAAAAAAATATTTTAAGGTGCTTTGATACTAAATTAAAAAAGTTCCAATCAAAGCAAAGAAAAGATACCAAGAACACACTATTTTTGAGGCAAATTCAATCTGCCTTTTATTGCTTTTTTTTTTTTTATCGTCCAAGACTCTTATACAAACTAAACCAATGGATAAAAGAGGGTAAGATCGTGTCTCAGCCACCGTGAAACCAGTAATCCAAAATACTCAAACGACATTTCGCAAGATCTATCGCCTTTCGCAAGCGTGTCAGCCCGGACATTAGAAGAGCGTGGGTTATAAGTAATCACAAACTCTGTGAATAAATCTCGAGTATTCTAGAACTCCTCCAGCTCAGATTCCAAAGATGGCAATTCCTCATCTTCGGTGATTACTTGTAACATTTGCATGCAATCCGTTTCAAAGTGGATCGATGTCTTGTTAAGATGGATCATCTTCTTCCACTCATTTGAAATCTTTCTCATTATGTGTCTTCCATATACCAGAGTAACCAGGGGAAACTTGTTAGATCTTTTTTTGCGGCTCCTCCTTCTTTTGGGTTCTAAAGGAGATAATTGAAGTTACAATCTGCCTTTTATTGCTTTGGTTTCTGATTTTATAATAAGATATTGGAACTGTAAGTGTTGCTCCCAACGACCTGACTAAACTCCAAATCCCTCAGCTCACCACACTCAAGAACGTGACAATCGAATGATATAAAACAAGAATGACACAAGAATTTGATGACCCAGTCTTCGCCCATGATGTGTGGAACTACTCACTGGAGCTAGACCTCTGTCCAGCAATATCATTAACAACAGAGATGGTGACACCTCGAGCTCAAAACAAGCAATCGAGTCACACACCACATGAATACAAGAATGACGACCTAAAACCCGTAACAAACTTGGTTACCCTTTTATCCGGACATTAGATAATAAACCAGCCTATTCAATTGCCAATAAATCAAAATCAAATAATTTGATCCTTTAAGTCCTACCAAGTCCCGAGCTTAATAACACTCTATGAGAAATCGGTACTTAGGCCATATACAACAATAAGTTCCTACAGAAATAGAACACAAAGATAATGGAAAACAACAACTAAGACCATGTTTCTATTTTCTCGAAACGTGGTGAGTCCTTATTATTAAACAATTGACAAAGTCGTTTGGTTTCTTGACTCTCCCATCACAAACCCCAAATGTCCCTTATCTTGCAGACTCTGAGACCTGTTGTTGCGCAGTTGGAAGAAACTCGGTTGCCTATGTTCTCGCAAAAAGTGTACTCGGTTCATCTCCCCCTTGCTGGGCTTTCCTCCGAGTTAGGCCTTAATGAGAATTTGTGTTAGAAAAAAAAAAGGGCTTAGCATTAATAAAATACAACGGGTCTGACTGGTGACCAGGGAATGATAGGGAATAATGAATTCGATTCTAAATAACGGAGAACCAGTTCGATTCTAAATAAATCGAACCAAGTTTTCAAATCTAACCGTTGCGAAAACGCTTATTATCAAACCGACTTTTGTTTCACACTTATCGTATATTCTGATTTTTTTCTCCCAACTTTTTCTATTCTCTCTATTTTTTTTTGTGATGAATTCTTTCGATCGATTCCAAAACTTTTAAGTGGTTCTTTCCTCTGTAAATATCGAATTGTGTTACGCGTACTCTTTCATCTTGATTTTATTTCTCGAATTATTCAGTTAGAAATTTGGCCGATTGGTTTGGTCACATAAAACAATTTAAATACTAATTTTTTTTTCAATTAGAAATTTATTTTAGTCACATAAAATTACGATATTTCGCAAAAAAAAAGCAAAATTACATTTTCTAGTAAAAAACGCAAATATAAATTTTTCGGCCAAAACCTCAAAATTGTATTTTTCCAAAAAACTGCAAAATTATGTTTCTCGCTAAAACCATAAAATTATGTTTTTCTGCTAAAACCAAAAAATATGTTTTTCCGCCAAAATCATAAAATTGCATTTTCTCGCCAAAACCATAAATTTGTGTTTTCCACAAAAACAGCATTATTCCGTTTTCCTGCAAAAACTGCAAAATTGCAATTTCATCAAAATCGTAAAATTACGTCTTCCTGCCAAAACCGTAAAATTATTATTTTTTTCTCCAAAACCTTAAAATTATGTTTTCCCGCTAACCCATACAATAAGTTTTCCTGCCAAAACCGTAAAATTACGTTTCCCATGAAATCTGTAAAATTATGTTTTCTCGCCAAAATCATAAAATTATGTTTTTCCGTTAAAACCATAAAATTGTGTTTTCTCGTTAAATTCGCAAAATGTTTTCTGCCATACCGGATGTAATTTTCGGTTTTGGCAGAAAAACTTAATTTTGAGGTTTTGCAGAAAGACTTACTTTCACGATTTTGGTGGAAAACCGTGAATTTTAGGTTATTTTACGTATTTTTGCTATTTTGGCGGAAAAACTGTGACTTTACACTTTTGATGGGAGAGCACAATTTTAAAATTTTGGTTTAAAATGTAGTGTTGCGCTTTTTGCAGGAACGAATAGTTTTCCATTTTGGCAAAATACACAATTTTCGGTTTTGAAGAAAAATTTTGATTTTTCAATTTGATCGGAAAATGTATCCAAATAGTCTAATTTGGGTATATTTGTTTATATAAAATAAGGTTATAATTGTAATTTTTTATTTTTCACTGAACCATTTCCATCCGTATGATCTAATTTGGTCTAACCACCTGAATTTAAAAAAAATTCTAAGTTTTGAAACTCATCCAGATGGACCCATCTGAATGAACTATTTTTTAATAATAAAAAAACATCCTTTAGAAGGTCCATTCAGATAGTTCATCTGGATGAACAAATGAACATGGTCTATCTAAAAGTGAAAGAGATTAATACGTGCCAAAATAAGTATTTTCGGAAGAAACTTAAAATATGAGTACTGAGAAGAACTATGAGGATACATACACAGTTAGAGAAGAAAACAGAAGAAGTCAACAGTGAAGTTTGACTGTGGGAGAATTAAGACACGAGCAAAGACTTGGAAGCATTCAGAGACTTTAAAATTCAGTTATGATGCCTTATGTGATAATGATAAAGATTTATTTCTTCATAGGAAAGTTTGCTTAAATACCATGGAATTTTGGTGATACTACTAGAACCATATAAAACTTCTTAAAATTACTAGATTGTTTTTCATACATATTAATACCCAGAATACTCTTGTGTTACGTTGTGACAAAAAACGTAATTACAAGAAAGCCATAGACACGTAACCAAAAAACTTGCACCAAGTAGGAAATCGCTTACGTGTATTAAACAGCCGGCTTACAGTTTGGCTGAGTTATGGTTACGTTGTGGCTGACTTAAAAACGCGGCTGACTTATGAGAGAATGAAACATAACTCAGCCGTCTGTTACGGCTAAGTTACAAAATTTTCTTTGACTTATGAGAGATCGGTTGACTTACGAACATAAATCAGCCGTCACTAATGGCTAATTTACAGAAATCTGGCCGACTTATGAGATAATGGCTGAGTTACGAACACAAGTTACGGCTGATTTATACAACGGCGGGATGATTTGTCAAAAATTTGGCTGAGTTGTAGATAAGAGACGGTTGAGTTATGTTTTCTGACTGAGTTATGTTCTCCGGCTGGCTGACTTATGAAGTTAGTTAAGACTGAGTTACAAAAATCTGTTAAACTCAGCCTTATTACGGCTGATTTATTAACAAAAGATTAGTTACTAGAATAGCATTCATTTGAGGATGAATTATTTAACGATACGACTGACTTAATATTACTACGGCTGATTTAAGAAAAATATTAATTACTGAAATACTATTCACGTGTTCATTTGGCGGCTGCCTTACCGATATTCCATGTCATCAGCTCTTTTGTGACATGTCATAATGGGTCCTGTCTTCCCATTATTAGGGTTCTTCATATATCTCCTTGTTCTTTTTTTTTTTCTCCATCTACCTTTTTCATTATTTTCATTCATCAGAGATCGGGGAGATCTTATGGATGGTAATTATTGTTTCTGGTAAGTAGGTCAAGAAAAACAGATATGTATTCAACGCCGACGGTAGAGGGTGTAGAGTTGTGCATATAGATGAAAAATCAACACTAGACGAACTTTCGAAGATAGTACTCGATGATTAAGGATTGAAGGAGTCGAGCCATCAGATTCAGCTGAGCTACATGTTCTCGAATAAAGATTTGAAAACAATGGGGCACGATACTCCACCAGCTTACCTCTCCAATACTCGACAGTTGCATATTTTTTTAAGCCTCAGAAAAATTGAACAGTTACGTCTTTGTGTGGAGTTTACGGAGAATGAAATTAGTCAGAATAACAGAGCGAGAGAGAAGAATAAAAGGTTATTCAGGGTGGACATAATGCAAGAACTTGTCCAACATTTAAGTTTGTATGGATTTTTTGTATTATGGTTCAATAATGGATTTTGTTTACAATATGACTGAGTTATATAATTACGATACGGGTGACTTATAGAAACTTCACGGCTAATTTATAGAAATTTCACGGCTGACTTAGGATTTAGGGTTTAGGGTTTAATGTATAACATTTAGAAACTAGATGATTGAGAGTCTCAACTGAAACAAAGTATACACATTCAATTGAAAACATATTGTCTATGGTTTATTGTATATGATTTTGGGTCTCAACTTATATCTCTAGGTAAAGTTTGAAGTGCTTGTAAGACAACATATATCTGAAGATCAAGTTAGAGTCTCAAGTTGTAAATTGAAGAAAGTATACACATGGAGTTGATTTATATTTATTTAATATTAATACAATGAGCTTAATTATAATTTTGTAAGTCTAAGTTATAATTTTTTTAAGTCTTAAATTACATTTACGATTGTAGAGTATGTTTGAGGTTTGGCTGAGTTATTTAATTACGATATGGCTAAGTTATCTAAATGACACAGCTGAGTTATTTAAACGAAATGGCTGAGTTATAAATGACAAGGTTGAATTATCTAAACGAAATAGCTGATTGGTAAATCACGCGAATTGCTTCATCATATCATCTCTTTCTTAAATATAACTTTTTATGTCTTAAATTACATTTTCGATTTTAGGACATATATGTTTGAGTTATGATTGAGTTATTTAATTACGATACGGCTGAGTTATCTAAATGATACGGCTGATTTATCTAAATGACACGGCTGAGTTATGAATTTTGTTTACAATATGGATAGTTTATGGATCTTCAGTACATCAAACTCTTTCTCCAACCGAGCAACATTAACTCTCAGCTCCGACATGTCTTTGTTCATGTCACTTATCACTGACTTCATATTGTCAACTTCTTCGACCAAACACTCATTCATCCATCTGAGTAAATGTCTCTGTTTTCAGCAATTTAACCAGATCTAATTATGGCACACTTATTAATTTCAAAACATGCCAAATAAGAACTAAAACTAACCTTAGTATATCATTTTGGATAGTAAAATAAAATAATCTTCCTGGATTTTTAGTTGTTCCAGATGTAAATATACTCGAGGGTTCACCACACCAACACTGTTTTGGCGTTTCTCTCTCCATATTCTCACCTTGCATATTTATTTTTTCTGCAACGAAATCCTATTAATTTCAACAAGAGTTGATACAGACAAAATCGAAACTCACTTACCTGAAATACATGATGAGATTAAGTTAGATGAAGAAGATATTTTTTAAAAAATTTTAGAACCCTAATCGCAACTTTTACAGAGGAAGATAACTTTAATTGTTACACGTCTCGAGATTATAAACGTCTCGAGATTAAAGAGAACANACTTACCTGAAATGCATGATGAGATTGGGTTAGACGAAGAAGATATTTTTTTAAAAATTTTAGAACCCTAATCGTAACTTTTACAGAGGAAGATAACTTTAATTGTTACACGTCTCGAGATTATAAACGTCTCGAGATTAAAGAGAACATATGGCTGAGTTACACGTCTCGAGATTGTAAATGTCTCGAGATTATACATATCCACACGTCTAATATAGAAACACGAAACGACGCAAGATACATTAATACGGTTGAGTTATCTAAATTGATACAGCTGAGTTATGTTTAAAATGACACGGCTGAGTTATAAAACTCAGCCACAATAGAAAACAAACTCAGCCACAACATAATATGTAACTCAGCTGCAAAAAAAAACTAACTCAGCCACAACATAATATATAACTCAGCCGCAATAGACGATTACAGGCAATTTGGAGAAGACGATATCAGAGAAGACAGTTTCAGAGAAGACAACAAACCGGACAAGACGATTACATGCGATTTGGAGAAGATGATATCGGAGAAGAAAATCAAAGAAGACATTTTCGAAAACAAAAATATCAATTGGGGAAGACACTTGCGGAGAAGACGATTTCGACGAAGACGATATCAGAGAACAGTTTCAAATAAGATAATTTCGAAAGCAACAATGTCGAAAGCAACCATATTAAACAGTTAGGGTTTAGTCGATGAAAGAAAATAATTGTGATTTGTGAATTAGTGGCGTGGATTAAAGTAATTAGTGACATAGATTTATTAATAATTTTATTTATTTTTTAATTAAAAATAATCTCAAATAAAAAAAAAACTAAGTAAGAGTGTTTATCGTCATTTCGTAAGATGTAAAAAGGTTTGAGTAATTTTTGAAAGATATATTGTATTTTAGTAATATATGCATAGTTTCATGGTATTCTAGTAATTGTTCCTTCTTCATATAGCCTGTTTTTTCAAAGATGAATTGGCTGAGACACCGGAAGGATGTCTTATAAATAGTTTATTGGGTGTGACGCAAAGGCTTCGCGTCATAGTTGAGAAATCTTTTATATTTGTGGAATGTGGAAAGATAAATTGCTTTGCTTGTCCAGTTAGAAAGAGAAATTGTGCGAAAACAATCAGTTAGTGAACGTGGGAAACACCAGTTTTTGATTGATGCAAGAGACACTTGTGAAGTAATATTTGATGATAGATTAGCAAGTTTTGGCATATTGCTTGTGAAGTACTCTTTGATGATAGATCAGCAAGTTTTGACATATTGTTATTTCATTGCATTTCTCTCTATAAATTAAGTTTAAGTTGATAACTCTTACAAGCTCTATATATTTCATTGGTTCTCTTACATGGCAATGACAGTATTATAGGAATTGATATTATATCTAATAAGGATCGAGGAAGACATAACATATACAAGTCAAAGAGCTTTTGGAAGAATGTCTGATTGGGCAAATCTCTATTTTAATAAACTTTTGAGTTTTTATCTCTACAATATTTTAGAAAGGAATAAGGAATAAAATACATAAATATTTCATTTAATTGATTTATTGACCATTATACTTTTTTGAGTTGTTTTCATTTTAAGGCACTTTGCCAACAATTGTGTCCATTTAAGGCACTTTTTGGATAAAAGGCACTTTGCATATGGAAAACCCAAGTATACCCTTCGACGAAACTAAAGAGTGTGTTACCGTTTACTTTGTCTCGTTTCATTAACTCTTCTATTTACTCCTTATCCGTTTTGACTTTACCCCGTCTTTACTTTTTCCCTTTTCAAAAACCTAGAACTTAACAGTGACACGAGCAAAAGATTTACTTCGAAGACGCAGTAATCGCCACGTCCGACTCGCCGGTGACGGAAATTGGGGTGGATACTTGTTAAATTTGCAGAGTTCCGGTTATATTTCTGTTGAATGGAAGGTATGTTGTCTTTGAACTTCATCTTTATTTCTGTGTACTCGGTGTTTTCCTTTTTTCTTGTTTTATGTAGTGAATTTTGGTTGAGTAACTTTTTTGTGACTGTAAATTCTGTTTTTGGTTGCAGAGGGCGGGCCTTCATCTGTAAAAAGTTGGGACCTTTCTTTATCCAGACGCCTTTTTGCGACTGACCAATTCCGTAGTAAAAAGATAAATGTGTATTCAAAATTGGACACGCTTTTGACTGTGAGAGATCTACTTCGGGGTACCCCCGAGTTAGAGATGATTAGAGGTTCGTGTTTTGGTAAGCTGTTCGACTTGCCTAGCGCCCGCTGTCCGTTTTCTTGCAAGCTCCTCCACTCGTTGCTGACTCGTCAACTGGTGACGAAGAAGAAGTATGAACTTTGGTCTGTATTCGGTGGTAATCCATTTCGTTTCACGCTTGTGGAGTTTGGTTCTGTAACTGGATTGCTGTGCGGCAACTTTCCAGACGGCTACGAGCCTGATGAACAGTATACCCACAAAGACATCAGTGATGCATATTGGGACAGCCTTGTTGGGCTCCCGCGAACAGCAACTCTGACTGATATAGTGCAGTTGATGAGAGAGGATACTACTATGACCAGGAGGAGGCGTATGAAACTGGCTCTTCTTATACTCGTGGATGGTGTTTTAGTAGCTTCTGCGCAAACGCACAAACCAACCCCGAAGTATGTACTTATGCTACAAGACCTAGATGCCTTCTTAGCATTCCCTTGGGGGCGTGAGTCTTTTATCTGGACGATAAGCACAATGAAGCCGGGTAAGAAAGTCTCTGGTAAATGTGAAGATCCGGTGGAGGCGTATAGACAACAACTGAAGCAAGAATCTCTGAGACTCATTGGTTTCCCTCAGGCTTTACAGTGGGTGGTGTTGGAGGCTATCCCTGCACTATTACGTAGTATGAGCAGTTGGGAGAAGATGAACCGCATAATTGACTTCCCTGGGAGCAAGTTGCCATTGAAATCGCTGCAGTTTTCGGACGTACTCCGTGTGGAAGACGACCCCGATGTAAGTGTATGTTGCCATTGGTTATTTTGGGTGGATATCCAGTAGGTTGTGTTAGTAAAGTCTGTCCATTTCATTGTTGTGGTCGTACGTGGTATGGTATAAGGTTTGGGTGATAGTCTTAAGTAGGTGCTGAATGAGTGGTTGTTGTGTCCCGTAGTAGACGTGGATGGTCCATGAGAAGAGGTGGTGGTAGTCGTTTGTCTGGCGTACAACCATGTGTGGTATGCAGATAACCATGTGCTGTGAATGGACTTCATAGATCGCTTGTATGGATATCCACCCAGCGTGTGTATGTACAGATTTGTAAAATGTCATGTGTGGTGCTTGATTTTGTTTGATGAGGAGTTTTTGTTTTTGTTTTTTTGTAGTTGGTTGTCCATTCGCTAATTACTGGTGAAATTGGTGAGGATGCATGGGATGACGAAATAAGGGATAGGAAGGTGATGTACATGGAAGACCGGATTAAGGCTGGCCACGTGTTTGACAAAAGCTTTTGGCCTGGGGGAGAAGCCTCGTTCCCATTGAGAGTTAAGGGAAGTGATGGGAAGACAAAGGGAAAGTCGCCTGAAGTTGGAGTTACTTCTCGTGGTAGTAGAGGAGGGAAGATCCCAATGTCTGGGGGTGACGCAGGTAGTAGGTGTGACCGTTTAGACGAAAAGTTTGAGTGGATTCTTGCCTGTTTGGAAGAAATTAGGGAAGATGTGAAGGATATAAAATCTCGAATCGGACGTAAAGAGAGTAATAAGAGAAAGGGTCATGGTTTTGCGAGGATGTCCTCATTTAGCCAGAGCATTAGCCGTAAGAGGAGACGAACACGTAAGGATGTGCCCCTTGTACGTCCCGGGGTTACACCTGATGGATGTAGTTCTGACGGGTTGGATAACTTTGAGGAGACAACCATAGGTTTGAAACACGACACTGGCATTCCAAGTGAATGGATACGCGACGAAGTTCATGACGCCTTTGGGGCAGAGAAAGCAGAGGTACAAAAATTGTCGTTATTTCTAGGGAATGATAATTGTTTCTGTGGTTATGTTAATGGATTTTGGCTTACAGGGTGTAGTGGAGGGTGATGATATTAAGACAGAAACCATGGGTGATCCCCGTGTCAGTGATGTACGCAATGTGGTGGACGAACTGGGGGCAGAGAAATTTGAGGCACACAATTTGTTTTAAGTCTTCGACAATGGTTGCATTATGTGTCGTGGTGGTGATTATTTGTGCAAAGCAAGTGGGAGCGGAACGTGGTCAGATGGAGATGGACGCGAAACTCCTGGATGATCACCGGGCTAATGATGAACCTATTGGGGATAAAAGCGGGACGAACGCTGAAGATAAGGATGTAGATGAACATGAGAAAATGCAAGTTGAGCTGGGCCCGACAGTTTTGGTGGATGACCGCGGTACTACAAGAGCGGAGATCTTTCCTGGCAACCGGCGTATTGATGTACCCGTTGGGGGTAATTGCGAGGCTGAAGGTGAAGCCAATGTTGTTGATGTCGATGAACAGAACAAGATCGATGCTGTGCATGAGCCCGTTTCCCCCAGAGGAGAGGTCCCTGATAATTAAGAGCTGGCCATTGTGCCTGTATTGGAAATGACACCGGCCTTTCCTTTGGAGTAAGACCGTGTGTGGATGGTTAATGCGGAGGGGGACGTTGTAGGCACTTTTCATAAAACTGTTGATTGCATGGTGGGTGAGTTTCAGGTGGAGCCAATGGATTTGGTGCTGTCAATTGCGGGAGATGTTGGGGAGTGTGTCCCTGATGCGGCGGCGAGCTGCGTTGAGGATAGATTTGGAGAAGCTTTGGGTGAGTGTCCCACGGTCGCTGATGGTGATGTGGAGAAGGCAGCAGGGAATGAAAAGGCTGTGGTTGAACAAAAGAATAATTCTGTGGTAGTGGATGGAGATGGGAAAGAATCTGTGGATGACCAGAATACAGTAAGTACTGAGGCGTTGACACCAGAAATCGAGGACATTAGTGATTCTTCACCGGCCAGGGCTCGAGAGGAACACATTCCTACGGATGCCGAGAGAGAACTTGCTACACTCCTAAGTACAAGAAAGCAGTTCAGCTTGGAAAGTATTCTGCCTTTGGAAGAAGATCCCATGTACGAGAAGTTTAGCCAAACGCTGATCGAACATGGGACAGTGTGAGTATATAGTTGACTTGGAATTTGAATTTCTACATGTCGTTTTTTGTAATTGTATTTTAACGTTTTTTTATAGGAGACACCTCACCAGGGCCGGCTATAAATTCGACAACAATTTCCTACTTCAACTGGCCGGGAAGCAGGAGTGGGTTTCGACAATGGTATTTAACCTTCCTACCTTGTTGCGATTTCTTATGTACGTACGTGTTTGGAAGTTTGTGATTTTTTGTTTAATTGTGTGCAGCATATGGATGTGTTGATGACATATCTGGAACAAAGGCATTCTGAGACTCTAGCAAAGCAGCGACTTTGTTTTGTGACTCCCTTGTTTGTCAGTCAGTTGCAGGGGAAGTATCGTTCATTCAGTAAGGCTTTTAAAAAAGATTTGGTGGGGTTTTACGAGAAAGTGAAGCATTTTGTTAATGTCCCCGGAAGGAGGTGGATTGAGGATGTGGATACAATTTATACCCCCATGATTTGGGACAATGCGCATTGGGTGGGCCTTGCCATAGATTTGGAGCTGTGGAATATTGATGTGCTAGACTCGAACCACTACAAGAACGATGGTTTGGTGGCACAGTATATGAAGCCGGTGGTGGAAATGTTACCTTACGTGGTTTGGAAGCTGTGTCCACCGAAAGCAACTCAGAGTCATGGGTTGGCGCCTTTTACCTATCGAAGGTTGAAAGGGATTTATTCTAACAGTCGGACTGGCGACTGTGGTCCATTGGCTGCTAAATTTATGGAGCTCCAGGCATGTGGTGATCCAGCACCAGGGTTGGAAGGCATAACAGATGAGATAGTGGATAACTTGAGGAAGCAGTACGCGATGGATATCTATCAGCATTGGGTTTTGCCCCTGTATTTCTGATATGTTTGTATGATGTGGTATTTGTATGTTTTTTTTGGATGGGTATGAATGTTTTTTGTGTAACCCACTCCATTTTATTCAGATAATTTTCGGAGGCTGTATGACACAAATTTATATTCAATATGTGTTTAACCTTGTGACACAGAATTAAGCAATTAACATCAGATATTGAAGTTTGGGTTCAGAATTAGTGATTAGGTGTGTAGGGCGAGAAAGATTGTTGGTGGATGTACATTGTTTTAAGAGCGCATGAGTAAGTAAATAAGGGGCTGCGATTGAGGTGGGGAGGATATGACCACAAATATGGTGGATGTACAAGGGATAACGTAGTTGTTGGTGGAGGGGTGTGAGTGTGTAGATGGCCATCACTTGATATTTGTGGATAGCTGTATGGATGACCATAAAGGGTAGGATATATATAAGGAGTAGATGTACAGACGGAGTATAGGATGTATATGTGGATGTACATAAGGATGCGCAATGGTGTGGATGAGGTGTCGAGGATCTGAAGATGTGGATGACGACATATGTGGTGGATGTACAATGGGTACCGTGGGTTTTGGTGGAGGCGTGTGGCTCTGTGACGTGCAGGATGCAGGAAAATGTTGGCATACATCTGCAAAAATGTGTGACTTGAGTTATGCAGTGTACGTCGCGTGGTTTGTTAGAAGGTGTGAAATTTGTGAATGTGTGGTCGACCATGACAGTTGTGTATGTGGATATGTACGTGGAGGTTTGGATGACCACTGGGAATAGAAATATGGATGTAGAAAGTGAATGTACGTATAGGAAGTGTTTTTTGTGGATAGGTATAAGAAGGTGTGAAATATATGAGTGTGTGGATGACCACAGTAATAGGAATGTACAAAGCACAAACGATATTGCCTTGGTTGTAATTGGGGAAATTATGCGTATGTAAGGTGTGGAAGGTTTTGTTTGTGGATGTTCAGACGGATGTATTTGTGGATGTACATATTAGTAGGGAATGAAGGGGATGACCAATATGAATATGGAAGTAGAAAGCGTGGACGATATTGCAGGCATTAATAACAATGGAGAATGCAGGATTTAATAGTAGTGCAGGTTTAAAAGAGTAACCGTTATGGAATTTAGCAGAGCAAAATGTTTAATTCCGTAGTACATGGTTATAAAGATTTTTAAAAAAACCACATATAGCGACTGGTTTTTGGTCCGTAATCTATCCCAAAAAAAGAGCCGTAGCTTGGATATAGAACAGACCATAATTAGATAGGGTTTTTACAAGTTGTCCTGTTGTGCCCTTCGACACCGCAGCGCCTACATTTGTTAGGGACTTGTTTGCGTTTCGGGATCACCTGTGGATGAAAGAAGTCATAAGTGGATGAACATATAGGAATTTATGGATGGGGGGCGGGGTTTGAAAATATTGTACCGGGATTTCACCGGTGGACTGGATTCGTGTTGTCCTTGGTCTGCCCGATGGTCTGCGTGTCTTAGGAGGCATCAGACGTAACCCTTGGACCTCTGGTGGTAGGGATTCGTCGTCTGGACATCCATCAGGGTTGATAAGACCTTCGTACGTGTCTATCCATGTTTGTTTGTGGTACCAGTGGCCGACCAAATTGGTGTAGGGAATGCCGACTGCGTCGGCGGCTAGCATTGCATGACCACAGGGGATTTTATACTTTTCGAAGACAGCGCAGGTGCAGACCTTGTTGTCTAGCATGACATGGTGTTTCTGTCCAAATTGGCCGACTACTTCGTAGCTCCAATCCGAGATTAGATTGATTTTTGTTGCCTTGGTGACTGCAATAGCGCTGTTCATAACTTTTTCAACTTCAGGGGTGACTGCTCCTCTGCAGTTGTTGGATTTCTTCCTCCTTGAACAGAACCATCGAGTGAGCATTCTCTGGATGTACATGAGAAGTTCGATGATTGAACACGATCTTGCCTTGACAAGTGCCCTGTTTAGTTGTTCAGCAGTGTTGCTAGTCATCATATTATACCGATCCCCCTGGAAATATACTCTTGTCCAATGAGCCATCCCAATTTTTTCTAGGTATGAGGCGCAAACTGCGTTTGTTGCCGTGATCTGGGCAAATATTTTTTTGAAAGCTCCAATGCGGAAAGCAAAACCAGCTTGGCCCACGAGTTTAGCTAATCCTTTGCTCGTGAATTTTGAGTTTACATTTCTCTGCAGGTGTACAATACAGGCCCCGTGTGTGGCGAGAGGGAACACATGTTTTTTGGCTGTGTAGATCGATGGATGTCTGTCAGATATAATGGTCAGAGTGGTGCTATCTGCAATGATGGTTGCCAGTTTCTGCAAAAACCAAAGCCAGGATGCATCGTTTTCACTGTCGACCACGGCAAAGGCAAGGGGGAATACCTGAAAGTTAGCGTCTTGTCCACTTGCGGTGAGGAGGACACCCTTGAACTTGCCTGATAGGTGTGTACCGTCGATGACGAGGACATGCCTAAGTTTCCGGAAGCCTCGGATTGAAGCTCCAAATGAGAGAAATGCGTAGAGGAACCTCTGAATACCATCTTCGTCAGTCTCTGATTCAATGTGTGTAACTGTACCGGGGTTTGCTACCTTTAGCATGTAGAGATACTGTGCAAGTTTGAGGTATGAGTGATCGTCTTCGCCCCTAACCCCAGCAACAGCCTTGTCTATTGCCCGATAACATTTTATGTAAGATGCGGAGATGCGTAGGTCTTCTAGTAGAAGCTGTTGTATATGGGAGCTTTTCGGATCATTGTTTGGGTTGTTGAATTTTGATTTATAGACAGCGGCAATGACCCTGGATGTAGCCTTCTTCTTGTAACCATTCCTAGTGTCAATTGAGCAGGAGTGTTCTAGATTAGCAACACGGATTTCGTAATAACCACAGCCTTTCAATTCGTGAGCTCTAACCCTCCAATCGCAATGTGGGTCTGTACACTCAAGGACGAAGTAATGCCTCTTAGTTCGAGTTTGTTTGAAGCAGAACCTGTTTTTGATAGCATAGATGGCAAGAGCGATCCTTGCTTCCTCTTTGTTGTTGAAGACTTTGCCAACGTGGATGTTGTCTTCAGAGTCTTCGAAATCGAGATCGGGGATATCCTGGCAGACGTAACTTGTGTCGTCAAACAGCGGCCGTACATCGAACTTGTCATCGTCGACGTCATCAAGGTGTCGGGCCGGCAAGGGGGGTGTTGCCGGAGTGAAGGGGGGGGGCGTTTGTCCAGAGGAGGAAGGTATGGATGGTCGGGAACAGGCGTTGTGTGGATGGCCATATGAGTATGGGGATGGGGTGGTCGGGGTTGATGGGCTGTGTGGACGGGAAGCTGGAGAGTGTGGATGTACAACTGAAGATGGAGTGTGTACGGATGGGTGAATGGCATTTTTATGGGTGAACGATGCGTGCTGGTTTTGTCTGGCTGATCCAGAGGGTGTTGTGGATGTAGAAGCTTCGTGTGTGGATGGAGATGAGATGTTAGCTGGTAGAATGGAACTCGGGAACCAATCGGGGTCAAACTTGTATCCATCAGGAGTGGTTATGAGGTGGTCAAATGCCTCATGCGTGGATGTCAGGTTCTTTGGGAGGATGGGAATGGTTGGTGTTGGACCTTTCAACCTGAAAAAAATTTCAGGTGCATTAGACCCGGCGTGGTCATCCTGTAAGAGCGGTTCCCAAAACTTGTGGTCGTACCCACGAGGGAACTCGACCTCAGCGGAGTCATCTCCGGAGATGGGGTCATCCTCGACATCGGACAACCAGGAGTCCTTGGCATGATTGCTGACGCTTCTAAGTAATTCATCGTCTAGATCCTTGTTGTCGACAAGAGCTTCGTCTTCTACTGAGAGGGGTCGAATATTAGATCCAGCGGTGGAGGTGTAGCGGGATTCTGGTGGTGGAAGAGAATCTTCGGAATGTGTTTGTGTTCGGGGTCTTTTAAGAGGGGTAGTGTAGCCGGTTTCCGCTTCATCAAGGATGGCGGTTTGATGGGTCTGCTTCTGAACAAACTGAACAAATATGTTCATGGTGGTGTTTAAACGGTGGTGTCGTAAGAAGTAAGAAATAGCACCGTCGTTGGATATAACAATCGGCGGGGTTGTTATACCAGTTGCAAGCTCGTTGCTATTAGGTGGCCAGTATGAGAGTGTGATGTCGTGTTGAGAAAGAGAGCAGTCAAATTCGTAAGATACGTTGAGCTGAAGTTCGGCTATAGTGTGGCTGGGATGAAGAGGGACAATTCTAGACATCATGTTCTTGTCGATGACGAAGTCCCATTTGCCATCCATTGACCATCGCCATTCGCCGGCGAAAAAAAGAACATGTTCTGCCATGGGGAGCAGACTTTGTGTGCTTCCGAGATGGTGACAAGTGATGACTGAAAGAGAAGAGCAGCGGGAAAGCAGAGTTTGGGGGGGGGGTGGGCTCAAGAATTTTACAACCGTTAGATTGTTAAAGTGAGAAAGATCCAATGGTGTGTACATGCTTTTGGTGGATGGCTATCTAATCATGATTTAAAAAAAAAAAAAAAGTTAAGCTAACACAAACTGAATGTTCAGATAGTTTGGTTATGTCCTAATGGAATTAGAGAACTAAGTGAAAGTAAAAGAAGGGCAAATAAGAGTGGTTTAGGAAGAAAAGTACAACAAAGTGACTACTAATTTATAAGTGCATTAACATGAAATATAGTCTTGGGAAAGTGCCTTATTTGGTAATATACTCTACTTTTTTATCAAAAGTTGAAAACGCGTCTCTTTGGCTTTTCTGCTTGCCGCGAAAAATTGATATGGTCCATAGAAACCTAGCTCGGGGCCGGAGGGGCTTCACCTCAGGTAATGCAATTCTTTTCTTCCCTCTTCTCACGTGATCATTGTCCGCGTCTCTTCCTCTGTAATCTTCCAAAATCAGATCTGAATCGTGAGGTTCCGCTTTGGTGGGAGCAGCAGTGGACGTGATTGAAGGTTCTGTTCCCCTTCATCTTCTTCGGCCAAAGCCATCGATGGTAGAAGAATTTTTGTTTTGTTGTGTTGGAAGCTTTAATTGAAATCAATCTGAAACTCACAAACGATTTGAGGAAAAGAAGAAGGACACTTGCTTATGGTCAAAAATCGAAGTTAGGTAACAAACTCAAAGTGGTAATTTATAATGAGTAATCGATGGTCATCCTTACTATAAATCTTTTCAGGTTTACGCTTTGAAGTTTTCACGTGACAGCAAAATGATGAGCCATAAGCAAATGGATGTGATGTTTTCAAAGGGTGATCCAGAAAGTATAATTGCTAGGTGTACCAAACTTCTCTGCAACAGTGATGGTTCTGTTGTTCCTATAACTTCTGCACTTGAGTCGAGGGTCCACATGTTAGACATCAACTCCTTTCATAAGAATTGATTTAATTTTATTATTACTTCATGATGGTTATTTTTGGATGCTTGTATTGTCGTTTCCAATGGTAACTTTGCTGTTAAAGATATGAACGAAGTGTTTGTTCCATTTTCTGATCATTTATCTTTGCAACAGTTCTGGAGATGAAACATTGAGATGCTTAGCATTAGCATTTAAAACCTTGGCGTATGGTCAACAGACTATTTCCTATAATAATGAAAACGACCTACCGTTTATTGGGTTGGTACGCCTTTCATTCACAAATGATGGTTTCAATTCGATTTCTTTCACCAATGTGGAATAAATCGATGCAGTGGCTAAGGCGTTCATATAGGATATGAACGAGCACTAGGACGAGAGGAGAGGGAAGAGTGGGAAAGGGGAGAAGCAAGAGAGGAAAGACGTTGAAGGAGAATTGCTTTATAGCTTGGAGACGATGAAGAAGGACTATAGATTGAAGAAGGAAAAAGTTCACTCGTCTTTGTGGGCTAAGGATACAGAAACAGACAATCTGTATAAAACAATTCCTTGTTTTATTGCTCTAGAAAAACTAGCTCAAAAACTAAAGTTCTCTCTCTCACACAAACTCTTAATCTCTCTCTCTGAATGTGTTATCACAAATCGACAACTACATCAGCTTATATAAGAGTTTCACAATTCCTAATCCTTAAGGAAATCAACTACTTATCCTAACTCTCTTAGGAGATATAGTTTTCCTTTTTCTCTTTTAAACAAATCTCCAGCTTTTAATCTTTAAGCTTGCTTGTCTTTCAAGCTTAGTCAACAATCTCCCCCCTTAAGCTTGACACATTTCTTCTTGACTTCGTGTACTCGAAGAATGTCTCTCATCTCTTTAAACTTGATCCTTCCTAAACCTTTAGTCAGAATATCAGCCCTTTGTAGGCTACCTGGGACGTGTTAGGCATCAATCAGCTCATTTTCAACACACTCTCTTATAAAGTGGAACCTTCTGTGTATATGCTTGCTGCGCCCGTGGAATACTGGATTCTTTGTGAGTGCTAAGGCCGACCTATTATCAACTCGTATTGTGGCTTTCATGCTCTCTTCTCCAATGATCTCCTGTAGCAATTCTTGCAGCCAAATCGCCTGTTTTGCAGCTTCTGTAGCTGCCATAAACTCTGCTTCACATGATGAGAGTGCGACTATCTCTTACTTTTGCGAACACCACGTAATTGGACAGTCGTTGTAGTAGAACACATGTCCTGCAGTGCTTTTGCCATCGTCTTCATCAATATTATGACTGCTGTCACTAAAACCAATCAAGCAAGTCTTGTTTCCTTGTCCAAAGGTGAGGCCGTAGGTAGTTGTTCCTTGTAGATATCTCAATATTTGCTTTAAAGCTGCTTCATGTGATTCTTTAGGATCTCTCATGTATCTACTTAGAACACCTACACTGTAAGAGAGATCAGGTCTCGTATGTAACAATTATCTCAAACACCCGATGTTTCTTCTGTACTGTCTCTCGTCTACAGACCGTTCCTTTTGTGCCTTACAGAGTTTCAGACCTTGGTCCATTGGAATATGAACTGGATTGCAGTCTTTCATGCCAGTTTCTTCAAGTATCTTTAACGCATACCTCTCTTGTTTTAGTGTGATCCCTCCTTTTTGTTGCTCCACTGCAAAATCACTCATTTCAAATTTGCTTGCCATATCTTCCTTGAAAGCAGAGATAAGTTTAAAAGTTGATCCTGTAACAAAGAGGTCATCTACATACACTGCAACCACAAGTAATTCATTTATCCCCTGTTTCCGATAGATAGATGGCTCCTTTGAACACTTAGTAAAGCCCAAACTCTTTAGAATTTTATTAAGC
>OVBI01001237.1:28633-39041 GCA_900406495.1 Sisymbrium altissimum | reverse complement strand
TACGAAAACATCGGTATGTTTACGAAAAGACCCTGAAGACGAAGAACGAAGAACGAAGCAAAACGAGACGAAACAAGAAGTGTCAGCCAGCTCGGTCAACATTTTCTACCGAGCTGGACAGCAGGCAGCATGCTGACCGTCCAGCTCGGTAGCCTGGGTGCAGGAAACACTGAACTGGCTTGCTTCCAGGTCCATGATGTCGTCCAGCTTCGTATACAGGATGAGGGGAGATCTTTCGATAAGTCGTGGGATGCGTCCAGCTCAGTATGCTGAAGGGTGTCGAACAGCTCGGTATCCAGAAGGGTATATTTTACCGAGCTGACTGCCATGTGTCGTCCAGCTCGGTAGGATTGGTGGAGGAAACACCCAGCTAGTTGCTCCAAGCTTCCGTACCTAGCTGGACTGCAACTCCCGACTTGTAGATGGCATAACTTTCTCGTATGAACTTCGTTTGATCTGATTCGTCTTCTAGGAGCTTCATAATTGAGTTGAGAACATTGTCCAAGTAGTTTCGTGTTCAAAAGCCTTGTGGTTTGGAAGATACACCTCGATCATTGAACACATATCCTGACTGCTCTGTGCTGATCAGATCGACGTTCGGTGGCAAATGCTTGGCAAACATGCATCCAGCTCATGTATGCTTACCAGCTCGGTAGGATTGGCTACCAAAATACTGAGCTGGCTGTCATCCAAGCTTGGTTGATTGTCTTTCACTCGAAAAATTGTAACTTTTATCGGTTTGTCGGAGGAATCGTTCAAAGGATGAAATGATCAGCCGAACATGATAAAGAGATGTCAGTCAGCTTGGTATCACTAGCAGGTAGGGATACTAAGCTGGCTGTCTTGTTTCGTCCAGCCGATCGTCCTTTATTTGATGAATTGCGAGTTCATCGATTTCTCGGAAAATCTCCCGAAAGACAAAGTTTCTTACTTTGTTTGCAGAGTTATCGACAAAGTGGTTCGAAATGAAATTTCTCCGAACCCATATCTAAATATGGAAACTCTTTTTCGGTATTCAGATATTTTAATCGTTAATTCCGGAAATGTGGGTTTTGACCCCAACAAACAACCACTCATCCGCATGAGGAAAAAAAGAATCATTTTTTATATATGTCACTCTATGAATATTGCTGTATAACATCGCAAAAATAGTGTGCATATCTTTGGCAATTTGTTATTGCCATCTACATCTTAAATCGATTATTTCTTTTTTGATCCCATTTAATCAAAAAATTCAAATTTAAATAGCACATACAAAAATTCTTTCTATGACACCTTGTTATTGCCATCTACATCTTAAATCGATTCTTTCTTCTTTGATCCCATCAACATAAAGGAAAAAGATAAAAAAAGGTTTAATCAAAAAGTCAAATTTAAATAGCACATACGACAAATCTCTTCAGGATTATTTGTGTGTGAAGTTTTATATGATTTTAACTCAAAATCAATTGACACTAAATTATTTATCCAATTTTCTTATCTATTATTTCAAATCTGTTTATAATTCTGATGTGGATCCTTTAAACCATGTTATAGAATTTAAGAGAAAAAATTAATGATTTAAAAATGAATTTTCAATTTCATTTAATAAAATTTGTACAGTTTTATACTACAATGATGATATCTATATAAGAATACTGACAAATTAGAAAAGAATTAGCATAAAGACATGATCTCAATCATTTCATTTGATGATCATGAATTTTCCAATCAAAGGGGTATCATGATTGTCATTCAAAAACAAATGGTGTGTATTCTAATATTGCTGAAATTCGAACCGGTTTTATAATAATTTATAAAATTATTCTTTTAATTTATTTGTCAAGATTCATGCAATACTGAATTTAATTTAGATGATAGAGTTTAAATATACCTAAATAATCACCAGCAAAAAAAAGCAAATCGAATAGATTATGATTGTTTAGCACTTCAGATGGGTTGATTCTTCCACATGCATCCAAAATAGATTCGAACATGATGATAGTTTCCTTGAGATTTAGTATCAAAAACTTAACAATAGAGTGTTTGTCGTAAGAGTTTAAGGTCGGCAGAAGATAATTGTTATGATATCCATCAGCTATTTATATATGTGACACACTTATGACCTAGTTCACGTTACTAGGTCATTGGGCCAAGCCCATTCATATATGACAATCTCTTAGAAATTTTTTATTTATTTCACGTGTTTATATAAACACACAAATATCATATATATGTAATATTATCTTTAAAATTTAATATATCATAATTTTTATTTGACTAGGTGTTTAATTTTTTGAAAATATAATATTACTCATTCTCAGTTTATAACAAATAAACAGTTCTTAATAAAATAATATTATAATCTAATATTATATGATTAATAAGTTTCGACATTATAACTCTAATTAAAATAAAATAAAATATTACCACTAATCTCTTATTTGTACTAGAATCAGTTATTCATGTAACCACTTTGTCTTTCGCTATAACCATATGAATAGCATCATCCTTATTTAGTTATAGCATATGATTATACCAATTTTGACATTTTTCAAATGACTGACACCAACCTCGTTTGAGTAAGACCATGCATTTTTCAATATCAAATCTTGAATAATCCTAGAGATATTTATTTTTAATTATATTAGAGAGAAAAATCATATCTTGTTCTATCCAATTTTCTTACACAATTTATAATGGGTCCAATCACGTTTTTTACGCCAATCTTTTATGGCTGGTGTTTGATAGAATCAAAGCATAATTAATTAAGGTCAAAATGATATATCATACTCACGATGAGATAATCATATAATAATTTTTTAGAGTTCGTATAGTCAGTCAGCCCAATATTATATTCTCCAACATTTTTTTATTTAATTGAATTTAATACAACATATTTTAATACCTTTGGGAAATTTAGTCACCACTACTTCATATATGCAATTCATATCACAAATCTCAATAACTTGTACAATTTCTTCACTCATACGATTTTATGATCAAATCCATATTTAGTGGCCTAAAAGAATAACATATATATATATTGGAACTATAATTAGTTCAACTTTGCAGATTTAGATCTAGATTCTCCAACTATAATTACTATTTTTCTATCCCAGATTATAGAATTAGATTGAACAGAAATGCTGATATGAATTACCCATAGATCATCACTCTAAGTTAGTGAAGGGATAACCCTTGAGTTCTATAAGGTTATTAAGCTCAAGAAACAAAAGGGTGGACCGTGGATCGTTTGGTCCCATAAGGATTGTGGAAAAGCTCTTGATTTTTCTGGTTGATATTTTTGATATGACGCACCAAGAAAATTTTTTTTTTCTTTCATAAGAAACAACTAAGAATACCTCTCAAATAAAGAAATTATTTTGATAAAAAGTTGTTTGATGGTTTCTACAATGGTTTGCACAAGTTTAAGTATAAAATAAATTAAGAAAAACTAGAACACATTAAGGTAGATAATACTAAATTAACAAATAATACATAAAACTAGGCAACATAACTTTGAATAATCCTTAATTCATACTGTAACCCAAGACCTGAACTTAGTCTAATATAATTTTTTTTTCTCCAGCCCGTTAAAAGCCCAAATCTCTTTGTTATTGATCTCGTGCATGAGATGCATGGTGTATGTGTGTACAAGCGTATATATCTCCCTCTCTGTTGAATTCGGTAACCCTAGCGGCATATAATGAGAGAGAGATAGAGAGAGAGAGAAAGAGAGAGAGAATTTGGTTTTCGGTGTATTCGGTTTTATACTAAAAACCGTAATTATATATAAATTTTAATAAAATTTTTATGAACTACAATTATATTATTAGAAATCTAATTTATTTAAACATATAAACATATGGAATAACTCAGCGGTTTTTATGAAACGGTGCTACGATCATGGGAATCCATGTGCTGTTTACATTAAAGGTTGTCAAGATTATTTTTGTCTTGATAAAAAGGAAGATGGGTTAGCTCAGATTAGATGGGCCGCAGATCAAGGAATTGTGCTTACTCTGTACACGTATGCAATGTTGGGAAGCATAGTATGGGACGATTGTACGCACCTAGCTCTGTTCACAAAGGAGTCTATTCGATCGATCAGCTCTGACTTTGCCAGTCGAATGTCCTTAACTCCTATATTGAAAGCCGAGAAGACCATGTTTGAAGCAGAGATGGTAAACAATATATATTTTTGTCCGTCTACTCCTTATGACTAATGGTATTATTGGTTCGACGAGTGTAAGGGTCCGAATATGTGTGATCGATGTTTCTGGACGAGAGAATATGGTATATTCCTATTCTTCTTTTGTTTCGTGGATTATCCTAATACAAAAGATTGGTGATTGTAATGGAGATCTTTTCCGTTTCTGTATTGATCTTTGCAATGGTGAATGTAATGGAGATCTTTCCCGTTTATGTATTGGTCTTTGCATTGGTGATTGTAATTGAGAACTTTTCCGTTTCTTTATTGATCTTTACTTTTGATCTATAACTCAGCCGTAATATCCATAACTCAGCCGTAATGTCCATAACTCAGCGTATCGTAATATATCCATAACTCAACCAAACGTCAAACCTACCCTAAAATAAGAAGATGTATTTGGGCGGGGAAAGCATCCCACGAATCTGATTTTTCCGCCTAATAGGAGTTCCCGCCCATATATGTTCAATTTGGGCCGATTTTTCCCGCCATATATTTTGAATTTTGTGTTGACCCGCCCAAAATCGAAAAGTCGCGTTATATTACATTTCACAGCTGGTTTATAGGAACATCACGGCTGACTTATAAGTCAGTAAAAATTTATAATCTCGAGACATTTACAAGGTCGAGACGTTTACAATCTCAACACCTGTAGCGAATTATCAACGTAATTCCACCACTAAAAGTAGAATCAAACCCGACACATATTATACAAAGAATCTGCAATCGAAGGCATGAGCACATCGTCTTCTGCTTCATCTCGATTCTGAAATAGAAGGTCAATAATAGGAGTTCCTCATCGATGTTGGTGTGGGAGAAACATTCTGACATATGTTTCTCAAACAACTGAGAATCCATTACGACGATTCTACAGATGTAAGATTGCAGTGGAGGTAAAAAATAATTTGAATCCCAACCTACTCGATTGAATGTCTGTTACTTTAGTCCAACTTGTTGTGGTTTCCATTTTGACAGTTCTGGAAAAAACAAATTTTTGGAGAGGAAATTGGAAGCCCATCTTTTCAAATGGGTAGATGAAGCGTTGCTGGATGAGACACGAATGGTGGAGGAAAAAAGCATTTGAAGCTTGTGAAAGATGTGAAACAATTGAGAAATTTATTGATGGACAATATGGAGCGTTTGAAGACAACGGTTGCAAAGATGGAAGAAGAGATGAAAGAGATAATGGATGAGAAGATGAAGACAGAGCTCTTGGTTGCGAATGCAGAAATGGAGAAAATGGCTAGAGAGATGGTAAAGAAAACTATTTAAAAAATGGGTGTGACCGTGCTGCTTGTTGGAGGAATGGCATGGGTTTGTGAGAAGTTTATGTCTTGATTACTCGTGTATGTAATTGGTCAATGTTAAGTGCAGCCATATTTTGCTGCTATTGCTTATTGGCATAGTCATGTATTGTAAAATTAACTCAGCCGTTTCAATAAGATAAGTCAGCCGTTAAGTAATTAGGTAACACAAATATAATGTAAATAAATACATAACTCAGCCGTAAAGTAAACATAACTCAGCAGTATCGTAATATATCCATAACTCAGCCGCAAAGTGATTAGTACATAACTCAGTCGTAAAATGATAATCCATAAGTCAGCTGACTTTCCCGCCATAAAACGAAAAGTCGCGATATATTACACTTCACGGCTGACTTATAGGAACTTCACGGCTGATACATAACTCAGTCTTATTGTAACCAACATCCATAACCCAGTCGTAATACAATAAATCCATACAAAACTTCTACAGTGGACAAGTTCTTACATTATGTCCAGTCTGATTACAACGAGAACATGTGTGTTATTTCCTAGGACGTTTACTCTCAAGTGCAACTTCTAAAGAAGATTTCATTTTACTTTTCTTAGGCCTTCCTGGTGGTCGACGAACAATCGGAGGAAAGCACGCTTGGTTAGCCACATTATCTGGAACTTGGACCGCTGAATCTACCGGCATGATCGACTCAGCGTATGCATTTACCAAATAATTGTTGTGATAGTAATGATTGCACATGGATATACGACAAATATTCATGTACTCGGCCGCTGCGATTACAGGAATACATGGTAATTTCTCATGTTCGAAATGCCGGCATGTGCATCTTTTTGCTTCCAAATTCACAGCATGCAAAGACTCCCCAGAAGATCCATATGTAACTTCAGTATGATAGTCATCAATCCTCTGTACCGTCAACATTCTGGTGGCAGTAACACGACCCTATAATAAATACATAACAAAAATGTTAAGGATGATTTATGAAATGTTTCGGCTGACTTATCAAATAGTACGGCTGACTTATGAACTTATAAAGTAGTATGGCTGACTTATGAACTGTTTCGGCTGACTTATATGTAGTAATTTCTCGATACCGTACGAAAGCGTAGTTTGCTGTGATCTAGTATCCTCTCTCCGTTCAACAACCCATCTAGTCATCATAACCTGTATCGATTCTAATAATCGAACAATATGGTGACTTCTAGCATTTGACAGTGCTCTGTTCATTGATTCCGCTATATTCGTAGTCATCAAATTATACCTTTCGCCTGGGAAATGAACACGCGCCCACAATCGTACATCGGCTCTTTCAAGGTATCTCCATGGAGTTGAGGATGAATCGCTTCAATCTCCTAGTATATCACATTAAAATCAGGCATCCTATAACATCTTGCCACTCTTTTCACCAGATGAAAGGCATCTTTTCCACTGTACCGTCCCAAGATGTTCTTATATAAATGATAAGTGCAAATTCTCCGAGAAGCCAACGGGTACACTTTCGCAATTGCTTTCCCTATCGAGTTATGCTTATCCGAGATTATCGCAAGACCCTCCTCGTCAGGAATCAGAAGTTTTAGTTGCGTAAAAAACCACTCCCACGAATCATCATTTTCAGTGTCAACCACAGAGAAAGCAATTGGGAAAATCTGAAAGTTACCATCCTCCGCTAGCACTGTGAGAAGCGTCCCTTTGTATTTACCAGTGAGAAACATACCATCGACAACGACAATTTTGTGCATGAAAGGAAATCCATTTACGCTCGCACCAAATGCAAGGAAGACATACATAAATCTTCCAAACTCATCGATTTGAAGACGCGTAATTGTACCCGGATTTACCCTTCTTATGTTGTACAAGTAAGAAGGCAAGTTTTCAAACCCAATCTTAGGAGTTCCCATCTCGATTTTCCTTGCAGCTTTTAGCGTTCTATATGATTTCCAATAACCCATCTGTCATCCATGAATTCAACACTTAACATCGAGTGTGGTCGTATCAGATGAGTCTACATTAAAATCAAATTGATCTCTCACTGTAAGAAGTTTAAGTCGTTTCTCCAAATCGTCTTTACTCTCAAATCGTTGCCCTACGTAGAGGTTTAGGGAAGCCATATCTAACCTTCGAACTTCCGGATTCCTCTTAGATCCGCTCGTCGACAAGTTATGAGATCTCTTCTTAGGAGGTAGCGTTGGTGAATCTTCGTCTTCTATTGGAGCCTCACCATATAAACTGAAGTTATTATCTTCAGATGACTCACCATCCGAGTCATCGAACATATCAAACCGGCTATCAAATTCATCATCTTCTTCGCCTTGTTCGTCTACTTCATTTTCTTCGACTATTTCGTCTTCTTTGCCTACTTCGTCTTCAATGCCTACTTCGTCTTCTTCGCCTACTTCGTCTTCTATGCTTGTTTCGTCTTCTTCGCCTACTTCGTCTTCTATGCATACTTCGTCTTCTTCGCCTACTTCGTCTTCTATGCCTATTTCGTCTTCTTTGCCTACTTCGTCTTCTACGCCTACTTCGTCTTCTTTGCCTACTTCGTCTTCTTCGCCTACTTCATCTTCTTCTTCGTCCATTTCGTCTTTGTTTTCAAAACTGAAACCATCATAACTCTCACAATACTCTTCCAATCTAGATTCAACTTCTGCTATAACTGAATAACCTTTTTTCCTTCTCTTTCAATCCGTAATTCAGATCCGTAAACTCGACGCAAAGACGTAACTGTTCAATTTTCCTGAGGCTGAAAAAACCATGCAACTGCCGAGTATTGGAGAGGTAAACTGGTGGAGTATCGTGCGCCATTGTTTTCAAAGCTTTATTCGAGAACATGTAGCTCAGCTGAATCTGATGGCTCGACTCCTTCAGTCCGTAATCATCGAGTACTGTCTTCGAAAGTTCGTCTAGTGTTGTTTTCTCATCTATATGCACAACTCTACACCCTCTACCGTCGGCGTTGAATACATATCTGTTTTTCTTGACCCAGTTACTGGATCCATAAGATCTCCCCGATCTCTGATGAATGAAAATAACGAAAAGGTAGATCCTGAAGAACAAGAACAAGAGATAGATGAAGAACCCGAATTCCCATAATGGGAAGACAGAAAAATAGGACCCATGATGACATGGCAAAAAAGAGCTGATGACATGGAAGATGACATGGAATATCGGTTACTCAGCCGCCAAACGAACCCGTAAATTATATTTCAGTAATTAATCTTTCGCTTAATCAGCCATCGTAATATTACGTCAGTCGTATTGTTAAATAACTCATCCTCAAATTAATGGTATTCTAGTAATTAATCTTCCATTAATAAACCAGCCGTATTAAGGCTGAGTTTATCAAATTTTTGTAACTCAGTCGTATCTAACTCCATAACTCAGCCAGCCTAAGAACATAACTCAGTCGGAAAAATTAACTCAGCCGTCTCTTATCAACAACTCAGCCAAATTTCGACAAATCACTCAGCCGTTGTATAAGTCAGTCGTAACTTGTGCTTGTAACTCAGCCATCATATCATATAACTCAGCCGTTATATATAATAACCCAGCCGTTGGAACATAACTCAGCCGTTATCTCATATCTCAGCCGGCACTGATGGCTGATTTATGATCGTAAGTCAACCGAGCTCTCATAAGTCAAAGAGATTTTTATAACTCAGTCGTAACAAACGGCTGAGTTATGTTCCGTTATCTCATAAGTCAGCCACAACGTAAGCATAACTCAGCCAAGCCGGCTGAGTTAATTAATACACGTCAGCGATTTCCTACGTAGCGCAAATTTTTTACTTACGTGTCTATGACCTTTTTTATTACAACGTAACATAAGGGCATGCTGGGTATTAATATGTATTAAAAACAATCCAGTAGTTTTCAAGAATTTTTTATCTGGTTCTAGTCTTTTTACATAAATTCTACCGTATTTAAGCTAACTTCCCTTTTTTATTAACAACAACGAATGTTTACAATGAATGTAGACAGATCTCTTCCGTACCTCTTTGAAACTCTGTTATATCTCTCTTTCCTTCTTAAACCCAGCCTATTATTTAAATTTCTTTATTGAATATGGTGGTAATAGCTGCGTAAGAAATTTACTTCTATTACTCTTTCGCTTATTGGTTAAAAAAGCACACACAAAATACACAAAATATACAGTAGTTCCTTGTCACTTTCGGAAAGTTAACATTCTTGGTTATTTGCAGAGCAAAAGCTTGTGTCACGTTGTATGCCAATAGCATAACTAAAAGTCTCCTGCATTCATGGCGGCTGATTGTTTAGGGCAGGGAAACTATTGTGCAGTTACATGTTATTTGCTTTTCTCTGCTTAAAACAAACAAATTATCCGATCCATAAACAAAAGTTAAAACTGATGTATAAGTCACTTGACTTTTGGGGATTACAGGAGGTGAAGAGAAGTACAAACATTCTCGTGGCTTTTTGGTATGTCCTTCATTAGTGGGAATCTTGGTTAAAGTGTTAAGTGAAGATACTTAATCCCATATTTATATACATCAATGAATCGACGGGAGTACTTAAACAAGCCTAAAGTGAATCACAAAGGACACAAGTCTCTGTTGTTGAGGACCCGGAATCTACTTTCAACAATGCAACGTGAAGACGTAATTGACAATGTCACGACAGGTATTTAAGTGTTTCTCGAAGGTACTACTAGACTTGAAACATTTTCTGTCTTTGATGATGTGAAACCTTTAACCCTAACTCAATCGAATCGAAAAGAAAAGTAAAGACTTAATCGAATACAACACATAGATTTGTTGACCCGGTGTTCACCTCCCTTCTCAATCGGAGAAGGAGTTATATCTCACCGGAGTTGGGATTGAACCAGCAGTCACTATAACCGCTCTGAAACCGAGCTGAAAGAAAACAAGATTACAAGCTCTCTCTCTCTCTCTCTCTCTCTCTCTCTCTCTCTCTCTC
>OVBI01001237.1:0-28552 GCA_900406495.1 Sisymbrium altissimum | reverse complement strand
TCTCTCTCTCTCTCTCTCTCTCTCTCTCTCTCTCGTCGAAGACGATGAACAGTAAACCTAGCCGTTGCAACGGTAACAAGACTTTTATACTTAATCTTTAACACGTGCCACCATCAGAGCTAAACTACCAGATCCAATGGCTACGACTAAACACTCTAAAACACCTAGAGTCTTTCATACACTTAAGCTATAAACCACTTAAGCTAATTTAATGACTATCTGAACAAATTCTCCACCTTAGGCATTAGATCAACCTCCAAACGCCTCTTCCACGCATCCAAGAACATGGACACTCCCCGTCTGCAACCGACGCTGATCACAACTCTGTAACTTGAAGCATTTTCAGAGCTTCCTTAACCTTATAAACTGGCAAAACCTTCGTGAAAATATCAGCTGGATTGTAATCAGTACCAATCTTCAAAACTTTAACTTCTCCTTTACTTATCAAGTCTCTCCCAAAATGGTACTTAACAGCTACGTGTTTGGTCCTCTCATGGAAGACAGCATTCTTGGACAATGCTAGAGCACTCTGAGAATCGTAATGAACCTCAAAAGCATCTTGCGAGAATCTCAGCTCTTCTCCAAATCCTTTTAACCACACGCCTTCTCGAATTGCTTCAGCCATCGATATGTATTCAGCTTCTGTTGTAGACAACGCAACCACCTTTTGAAGTTGTGATCTCCAGCTGACTGTGTTACTACCAACCGTGAAAACAATTCCATTCAAAGACTTTCTGTTATCCAAGTCCCCTGCATAGTCTGAATCACAGTAGCCTCTAATCTCGAAATCTTGTTGTGCTCTATAACACAACCTGACATTGAGTGTCCCTTGAATGTACCTCAACACCCACTTAACAGCTTTCCAATGTTCTTCCATAGGACAGTTCATAAAACAGCTTAGCAACCTACTAGATACAGAAGGTCAGGTCTCGTACCCACCATTGCGTACATGAGACTGCCAACTGCACTTTGATAGGGGACGTTCTTCAGAACCTTGCCTTGACTCACCTCTTGTCCAGTTGGAGACCTTAACTTGAAATGAGCCCCCATAGGCGTAGCTACTGGCTTACATTGGTCCATCTTGAAGTTTGATAACACTTTCCTCACATAGCTTTCTTGTGAAACCCATAAGTGACCTGTTGTCCGGTTTCTCTCTATTTCCATCCCTAGAATCTTCTTAGCATCACCCAAGTCTTTCATTTCGAACTCACTACTCAACAAGATTTTCAGTTTTTGCACTTCTATTTTTCTCTTAGACGCTATGAGAATGTCGTCTACATATAGAAGGAGGTACACATGCTCCTTGTCCTCCACCTCTTTGAAGTAGACACAATTATCACGCTCATTTCTATGATATTCATTCATCCTCATGAAATCATTAAAGTGTTTGTTCCACTGCCTAGGAGACTGTTTTAATCCATACAAGGATCTCTTGAGTAGACAGACTTTGTTCGGGTGTTTCTTGTCTATAAAACCTTATGGCTGCTCCATTACAATGTATTCTTCTAACTCGCCGTGAAGGAATGTTGTCTTGACATCCATCTGTTGGAGTTCCATGTTTAAATGAGCAACTGCAGACAGAATGTATCAAATGGAGACATGTTTAACTACAGGAGCAAAAATCTCATTGTAATATATTCCCTCTTTCTGAGCATATCCTTTGGCTACAAGCCTCGCTTTGAATCTCGGTGCCTCGACTCCTGTAATACCCGGTTTCCTCTTGAATATCCACCTGCACCCAATAGCCTTTTGTTCCTTAGGCCTATCAATCAAGACCCAAGTCAAGTTCTTCTTAAGAGATGTCATTTCTTCATTTGCTGCGTCTGTCCATAGGTCTTTGTCTGGATCCTGCATCGCTTCTTGATAGCTAGAAGGCTCATGCCCTGCATCTTCTGACATAGAACAGACTAAGACCGAAAACTCATCCTCATATTCCATTTCCGAACACTCATAGTCACTGAGTTTTGCAGGAGCTTTTGTAGTCCTTTTTGTTCTGTCTCTAACTAACTGGTAGTTACTGAGATCTATAGACTCCTCTTCTTCTTGACTTGTTGTTGTTTGTGTCTCCTCAGTTCTCGGAGAAGCTCCACCTTGAGGTATATCTTCTGTTTCATTTTGTTCCTCCGGGAGATCAAGGTTTATCAGCTTTAACTCAGAACCTTGAATGTTCTCATCTTGAGTCTCATCTTTGATTTCTTTGTAGACTTTGTCCTCTCTGAAAACAACATTTCTACTGACAACACATTTCTTCTCATAAGGCAACCAAACTCTGAATCCTTTAACTCCTTCTGTATATCCGGTGAAAATCTCTTTCTTTGCTCTAGGTAACAGCTTTCCCTCATCTGAATGAACATATGCCAAGCAACCAAATCTTTTTAAGTTTAGTAAACTGGGCATAGCTGATGTCCATAGCTCCTCCTGAACTCTAAAATCCAACACTGAAGAAGGTGACCTGTTTATCTGATAGACTGCTGTAGATGCAGCTTCTGCCCAAAACCTTAGACCAAGACCACTCTCGCTTAACATGCTTCTGACTTTATTCATGATTGTCATATTTAGACGTTCTGCCACTCCATTCTGTTGAGGTGTATATGCGCATGTTCTGTTGCTGACAATGCTATTCTCTTTGCAGAAATCATTGAATTGATTGTTACAAAACTCAAGGCTGTTATCAGTTCTCAGCTTCTTAACTCTTCTTTCAGTTTGGACCTCCACCATTTTCTTCCTGTGCACAAAACTCATAAAAGCCTCATCCTTATATCTCAGAAAATAGACCCAAGCTTTTCTCGAGAAGTCATCTGGAAACGAGATGAAGTACTGACACTTCCCTAAGCTCAATGGGACATTGGGTGAACCCCAAAGGTCCGAGTGTACATAATCCAATCTATCTTTTGTTAGATGTTGAGCTGGTCCAAAGTTGTTCTGTGTGTCTTTTCCATAACACAATCTTCACAGAAAGAGATATCCATTACTTTCCCTCCGAAGCATCCTTTGTTTGCCAAGACGTCAAGACCCTTTTGACCAATGTGTCCCATCCTGCTGTGCCACAACTGACTCTGCTCTTGACTTAAAGTAATTTGGTCAGCTGAGTTTGTTTCTGATGCTTGTTTTTCAGCCACTTTGGCCTTTCCTTGGAGAAAATATAGGGACTGTCTTCTAGTTCCTTTGAAGATCACCGTGCATCCTTTGATTACCTTAAGGATGCCATTTCCTCCTTTAAATTCACACCCTCTTTCTTCTAGTAGACCAAGAGATATGAGGTTCCTTCCAATGTCAGGCATGTATCTTACACCATGTAAGACAAAGGTTGTCCCGTCAAGGTTCTCATATCTAATAGAGCCAACTCCTTTAACATCTGACATTGAGTTATTTGTCATTCTAACTTTTCCACTTGATACCTCCTTCAGGTTCAGAAACAATTCCTTTCTTGGGGTCATATGAAAACTACACGCCGTGTCAAGAATCCACTCTTCATGATCTGAAGCTATTGCAGACAAGTTAACCTCTGCCACTAACAAACCAACAAGATCCTTTGCGTCATCCTTAGCTGAAGCTTATTCCCCTCTATCTTGATGATTCTGCTTATGCCCTTTGTTTCTGTCCAACCACTGCTTCTTGAGATGCCCTTCCTTGCCGCAGATCCAACAGACTCTTTTGCCATCTTTAGATCTTGATTTTGACCTGCTTTTATATCTAGAAGAATTTCCAAACCTAGACTCCGTTCTACCACGGACATAATGTCCTTCACTATCAGTCCTAGAACTAGGGGCATCTCTAAATTCCGATTCCTTAGACTTAGCAGAGTTAGCAACATCATCAAACCTAATGACTTCTCTACTATATTTCAAAGTTTCTTTAAGAGAATCATACCTTAGTGGAAGCGAGTTAAGAAGGAGGATAGCTTGAACCTCTTCTGGAATCTCGATGTTTAGATTGTTGAGGTCCGTGATTAGTCTCATAAACTCGTCCACATTCTGGTCAATTGTCTTTGATTCTTACATCTTGAACGAGTAAACCTTTAGTTGAGAATGGACTCGATTCGGCAGAGTCTTGGCCATGTATAGTCTGTCGAGAGTTGCCCAAGCTTGTGCTGCCGATGAACACTTATCAAGCTTCCTTAGAACGTGATCACCAACGCTTATGAAGATTAGATTCATGGCTTTCTCATCATGTTCCAATCTTGCAACTTCATCTTGAAGAGACTTCTTTTTCGCTTCCGGATCTTCTTTCTCTCCCGATGTAGATTGTAGATCGCGTTCCGCAAGAACATCCTTGAGACCTTGAACTGTAAGATTCGCAAGCATACGCTTCTTTCAAATTCCGAAATCTCCAGTTCCATCGAACATCGTCATTGTCATTTGAGACGTCATCATCTCCGATCAGATCTTCCCTCCGATTGACTTAGCCAATAACCTGACTCTGATACCACTTTGTGAAACCTTTAACCCTACCTCAATCGAATCAAAAAGCAAAGTAAAGACTTAATCGAAGACGACACATAGTTTTGTTGACCCAATGTTCACCTCCCTTCTCAATCGGAGAAAGAGTTATATCTCACCGGAGCTGGGATTGAACCAGCAATCACTATAACCGCTCTGAAACCGAGCTGAAAGAAAACAAGATTACAAGCTCTCTTTCTCTCTCTCTCTCGTCGAAGATGATGAACAGTCAACCTAGCCGTTGCAACGGTAACAAGACTTTTATACTTAAGTCTTTAACATGTGCCACCATCAGAGCTAAACTACTAGATCCAACGGCTACGACTAAACACTCTAAAACACCTAGAGTCTTTCATACACTTAAGCTATAAACAACTTAAGCTAATCTAATGACTATCTTAACAGATGATTTGTCTTGTTCATATTCAAACTCAACAGTCATCTGGATGTCTAGAGCATCAATTGACTAAACTCTGTTGGAGAAGAGATAAGAAGTAAGAATTTTTCTGAACTCCAACTTCTAACGTACGTTTATATCGTTATTCTAGAAATCAAAAATTGGTTCACGTTAGCTTTAGTCATTTGTTGTTTTATGTGCGATGCACTAGAACATAGACTTCTATTCGATTTACTCTTGGTGATCCCAAACTCAGAGTCCAAAGAGAGACAAATTAATGATTTGATCGTGTTATCACAAAAGTGATATATTTGCAACTCAATATGTACTGTTATTACAGTACTTGAAGATACCATTAACTTCAAACTGAATTGAAATCAGAAAATCTTCCTTGACACCTAGAAGATTAGAAACAGTAACATTACTTCAGCCATTTGATTTTTTTTTTAACATTACTTCAGTTATGATAATAACGATTTTTTTTTTTCAAATGCATTGCCGTCTGATGGAACAAACACTATTTTGTGGTACATTATAGGCTAATTCTGTCTCCTAGAGTTTCACTTAAATATGGAAGTGCTGATATAAAATATGAAACTGAGTGTTGCAGAGGATGTGAAATCTTGCTGCCCTTAATGCAGTATATGTTTAGTTTCCATCTTTCAATTATGTATTCTTATTTGTTCTGCGTTTTGATAATCAACTTTAATATCTCAGGTTTTTTAAACGTAAAAAATATAGAGATTAAAATTAATAAAACAAAGAAGAAGCAAAAACTAAGAGAAACATAAAATTCATTTCTCAAAAGCAAAAAAAAAAAAAAAGATAAATAAATTTATGTTTCCAAATTAATGGCGAAGTAATTATGGTATAGGTTTGTGCGCAAAATTCTCTAACACAAAAAAAGGAGAGGTGGATTGTTAATAACGGTTGGCACTAACAGAAATAGACATACAAGAGGACAAAGTGATCGTATCCCGTCTCATGATATAAATAAAGTGGAATATTAATGAGTTATTGGAGTTACTTGAGACATAAGTTACGGTTCGTGGTACGCTGTTTTCGGGTGAGGATGAAACGGATGTTACACGTACATCCGGCTCAGTAAAAGGACGAGACAGGACGCGGGACTGCCAGGCCATACGTCCGTCTCGGCAAAAGGACAAGACAGGACACGGGACGGTCGAGCCATAAGTCAGGCTCGGCATGGGACAAGGCGGGACGTGGGATGGCCGAGAGGCACATCCGGCTCGGCATGTATTGATGGAGTAAATGTCTGAGCCGGTCGGTGGCACCACATGAAGACAATCCAGCTCTGCCAATTTGAGGAAACAAACGGCCGAGCCGATTGGCTTGGCCGGTCTTTCTATTTGCTTTCCAGTCCATTGGCTCAATCAACGCAAGACCAGCTGGTTGCAATGTTGGCTTTATGATACAAAAAGTTCGAAGAATTATCACTTTATCGGTTTTACCAGGAAAATCATATGAAGAGCTTTTTTGTATGCTTTTTCGTAAAGTTACAGGTAAAAATAGTTCAATTTAAACTATTTTTTCGAATATCATCTTTTTCCAAAAATATCTAAATATATAAACTTTTTCCGATAATTAAACATTTTAACCGTTGATTTCGGAAGTGTGGGTTATGACCCCAACAGTTTTCTTTTAAATTTCTGTTTTTTATTTCATTCAAAAGAAATAAAAATAAAAATTTATATTTATTTTACAAATTTCTTTATTTTCTGTTAAACAACAAGCAAAAAAAAATATTTTTTATTTTAGTTCATTCTATAAAAAGATACAAAAAGATTATGTTTTAGTTGTTTCACATTTCTTCTTGTGTAATTTTTTTTTTTTGCATTCAAATAAATATGATGAAATAAAAAAAATTCTCATGGTGAATAGTTTTAATGACAAAAGTTTTAAAACAGGGAGAGAGTTATGTGATATTGAAATTGTCACCAATCAAAGAATAAGTTGAAAAATCAAAATATAATAATTCAAATGTTTTCACTACATGGATGACAAATTATTCTCATTCATTGTCAAAGACTTAATTGGTGGCAAAAAAAAATTGAAAAGTAATTTTTATAACGGCTTTAGATTTAAAAAGGGGACAAAAGCAATAACAAAAAAAAAAAAAAAAAAAAAAAAAAAAAAAAAAAAAAAAAAAGAAGCAAATTCTTTGTTTGTAAATTCGAAATGAAATCTTTTTTTATAGATTGTTTAGAGAATTAGAAAAATCAGAAAACAAATAAGCAAAGGAAATAAATCCTTTTTTTAATTATATGATTGCAAGCATAACAATAAAATGCAGAAAAATAAGAACAACTTGAACTAAAGAAAAATAAAGAAAATGGATAATTGGATAGATAAAACGTGATTTAGAAGTTTTTCAGCTCTAATAGCAGTTGTTATACCCTCAAGAACTGAAGTTGCCTGTGGAGGATGGATGGATGGACAAAGCTGGCTGTGCGGCAATTTCCTTTAGGCCGGTAGAAATAAAGGATGGAAGCGAAGTCATTGAGCAGACAATCAGCTGGCCGTGCAGCATTTTCTGGCTGGACAGTGGATTGTTTGATGAGTAAAGGGTTGATTGAATGTCACCACAAGCCTTGTGAAAGAGACGTTGATAAGACAGAATAACAACTCGGCTAGAATTGCACTAGCTAATGAATTCAGAACAAGAGACAAACTCGAAGAAAACTCTGGTTTGTTTTATTGATTAAGTGTGAAAATTGCAAAGCTGTAAAGGGATATTATATAATTGTCCAAAACAGCTGGTGCCGTTCATCAGATATTACAGAGATTACATTTATAAAAAAAAAAAGAAAAAGAAATTCTAGCTAATGAAATCGAAAAGTTGACTAACATTTGTCTTATGCTAATAAAATTCAAAATAAACAGTAAAAATATCACATTTTTGTCAAAATAATTCAAGTATAATTCAAATGGTATTCATACCTTAAGCTTTAGGTGTGGCCTCTGGATATGATAAGTTGATTATCTGCCTTTGAAGAGTAGTATAGGAATGAATGTGGACAATTTGATGAAGAATGTTGTTAATGTGCTTGAGTATAGATAAGGATTTTCGGTCCATGAGTTTCTCCAACTAATCATGTGCATCTTTGTGGAGTTGGAGATGTCCTTCGATGTCTCTAGTTGGTGGTAAATGTCTCCTAGGTTCCAAATCTTGGTTTGAGAAAGATTAAACCAATCAGTTTGAAAATCCCGTCAAAGCACCAGCTGCTTGGACCAGTATATTAGATCTTTTTACAACCTTGTAATTTTCCACACTTGATCAATAATATAAACCGGATTTTTTTTCATCATAAGAGTTTGTCTCTTGTTTTAAATTCCTTAGCTAATGCGATTCTAGCTGAGTTGTTCTTTTGTCTTATCAACGCTTTTATCACAAGGCTTGTGGCGACATTCAATCCATCCTTTACTATCAAACCATCGACCGCCCAATCAGAAAGTTGCGCACAGCTAGCTGATTGGATCCTCAACCACATCCCTTCCATCCTTCATTTCTTTCGGGCTAATGGAAAGTGCCCACGGTCCGCCTTCGTCCATCCATCCTCCACTGAAAACCTCAGTTCCTGACAGTATAACATCTTTCATCCTCGATAGCTCTTATAACCCTCATAAAACTTGTCTTTTAAGAGCTGCCTCTAACGAAAGATTCATCCTAATGAGCCTCAAGTCAGATTTTTTACCAGAACTGTTCCCTATATAAATTTAGTTATTGGGATCTTGAGCATAGTCAGCATAATTTCCTGAGAAGACAATACTAAAAGTTAATTTTTTATTTTCTATGTTTTCGTCTACTCTAGTGAAGTCAGTTTCAAAGGGGACTCAATGTAACTCCACATGTTTCATTTTTCCTCAAAAGAAGAAGATGTGTCCTATGCTAATTCAAGTCATGGAAATGACTCTTATCTTTGTGTTGGTATGCAGTTAGAGGTCTTTAAAAGTGTGCATAGCCACAGAAACCACACCTCTTACAGTTGTAACTTGACTTAGATACCTTCTAACTGCATTGAATATAATCATCAAACTATCCAAAGGTCCAATATTTCCTATTTTCCTTTTTTGAGCTCTTTTGTCTATAATATTCTCTTTTCATTGGACCACAACCGTCAACAGCACCAGCATTATTAGAAGCATTGAATAAGGTAAATGGTCTACCCATTTCCGCAGCAGCAATGTTTTTAGAGGCAACCCAATGATCATTTTATGTGTTTGCTTCTTTTCCACCAAGAAACTGATTGCTTCATTCATCTCTTTCCATAGCAAAATATTTTTCACTGAGAATTTGATGCTTGAAGAGAATCAAGATTTCTTTGAATCTATTTATCAACCATAGCTAGACTTCTGCACAATTACTTTACCGATAAGTTAATAAAAATTTGTGGTATTTTTTTCTTTTTATGAAAAGAGATAAAAGGAACAACCAATTTCCTGGTGAAGAAGAAGCAAAAATAAAAATGATCAATTGGATGCTTCTAAAGATGTTGTTGCTGCTAAAATGGGTAGACCATTTGCATCTTTCAATGCCTCTAACAATGCTGCTAATTGTTCAAGGAAAGGAGGACGCAGTAGACCAAAATGGATCATAAAGCTCGAAGAGAAGTGATGGACTGATAAATCTGCATCAATACTTTCACGTGGAGTTAGTAAAGTAAATTAAAAAAGCAGAAGTATTGTGAATAGGATGATAACACGATTGGAAGCAATTGGAAGGCATCTGAGGCAAGTTAAGATTGTGGGAAGTTTTCTTAAAAATGAAATTGATTGGATTTGGTGAGGTTTCAATGGCTATATCCATTTTTCAGGACATCCAATTGCATACTAACACAAAGAAGACCAAATGCAAAGGAAAATTAAAAATATCCCATAGTGTTCAGCATTTGCATCTGTACTTTGCGAAACTATCTTATATTTGATTTTCTTACAAATGTAAACCTAGAAATGATCTATAAATGTTAAAACATTCAAAATCTAAGTCGAGTTGAGACATATAAGAAGATAGACTATATATATATGAAGAACAAATGGTGTAAGCCACCACTCATCATCAGGAGACAAAAAAAAAAAAAAGAATCACATTCTTTTGATATATCACTGTATAAATATTGCATTATAAAGCCACAAATTATTGTAAATATCTATGGCACCTTGTTACTGCCATCTACATCTTAAATTGATTCTTTTTTCTTTGATCTCATCAACAAAAAGGACAAGGACAAAGAGGTTTAATCGAAAAAAGTATAATTTAAATAGTACATGCGACCAATTTTTTCAGGATTATATGGATTGACTTATTTCTACAAGTCTATGTTTTTCTAAATCTTATAGTTACTATCATGAATTGTTAACAAGTTTATATTATATAATATCAATTTTTAGGCAAAAAAAAATAAATATAGGTCACATGCTTATATTATATCACTTATATTATACTATTTTGTAATTGATATCACATTCAAGTAAATGAATTGGATTTTATATGTATTTTATGTGAAAATATTTTTTATGTAAAATTTATGTGATTTAACTCAAAATCAATTGATATTATATTATTTATCCAACTAGTCAAGTTGGCCACCCCGCGCACGCGCGGGGTGTTATTGTTTTTCTCTTTTTTAGACTATATTTGTCAAAGCATGTATTTTTGTATTTTCTATTTTTATGTGGTTTTTATTTTTATAATTTGGTTTTTGGGTAATCATTAATTTTCTAGTGTTTAATTTTTTCTTATTTGATTTATTTTGTTACAAAATATTATTTTGGCTGTATTGTTAGTATCTGTGTTTTTTTGTTAGAGTCGTCATAAATAACAATAAATCCTATTTGTGTTTTTTTGCATATACATTGTTACAATGTTTGAAAAAAAACAAATTATGTCTAAATGCTTGGTTCTCAGTTTTTTATATCTTTTTAACTGGTTGTCTCTTCATTTATTGCTGAAGATCATGGGATAAAAGTGCAACTACTCATCCAATCATGCACATGAGATATATTTTCTTTAATTTTATTATATATATATATATTTTATCATTTGATTTTTTCTTTATCATTTTGTTAAGTGTTTTATTTTGGTTCATGGTTGGGTTGTAACATCATTCAATAGACAGGATAGTGAATTGGTCTATTTGGACTATCACTTTTGTATTTGATGCAAAAATTGTCAACGGTTTTTTTTTTAGTTTTATATTTGATTTTCTCTAATCTATTGTTTTTTCAATTGAACTACAATTTTTTTGTATCAATTTCATTGTCCCAATGTATAAATTGTCCATACGATGTGACGTAGTCTTTCATTTGAAGAGTATGAATGGGTTATAAATTTTAATGTTAGGTGGTCTTTTGGATTTTTCTCTCCATGCTTACCTTAAATAGGTTGTTTAATGTTGTATTTATTATTACATTTAAGATGCACCGGGATTTCTTAGTTGTATACTGTTAATTTGGTGATTTATAAAATAACCTTAAAGGTGATTTTAGTGGTGATCTTTCTGGTACAGGCGCGAAAGTGGAGGAGGGAAATTTGTTTGCATATGTACTTTTTTTTTTCGTTTTGTATGCCGTTTTCTTTTGGGAAATTAAGTTGTACAGAAAAAAAGAAATCATACTAAAATCCATAGCCAATTTAATCTTGTACCTATGATATAGCGCGTATAATATGTAATAATGCAAAGATACTCCTTCATGAGAGAGAGAGCTTGAAAGATTGAGATTGAGCTGTAGAGATTGAGGATTTAACGATGGATCTGAGTTATAAAGCATTGCCATTTCAGCTCTTTAGATTACAGCAGAGAATTACTTTGTTGGGTTATCTAAAGACACAAGCCTTTGTGTGATTCACACAAAAAGAGTCATCATCATGTTGAAGCATATCCAAATTGCAATGAGAATCAGAAATAAGAAAGCTTGAGAGGAACCAGGAAAAAAAAGAGTGAGTCTATACAATCTTTTTTTGGATAAAATGTCTATACTATATTTGTATCAACTATTTTTAGTTTTAAGTATATATATAATATATATATATATATATAGTCTATACTATTATCTGAACAGTTCTATACTGTTTTTATTTTTTATTTTTATAAAAACAGCTTTTGTTATCTTATATCTTTTTCTTTAACTGATATTTTTTTAATATCATATCTATGCATTTTTTCTGTCAGATATGATTTAATTCTAAACATTAAACTTTCTCCCTCTTGCTAGAGATTTCAATTTGCTCTGCTTAATATGATTTTGTTTCCTTATTTATATACATTATTGTCTATATTATATTTGTATAAATATTATGTATCTTCTTAAATAATATATATGGAATTAGTAGACGGCAACCAACTACCTTTAAAATAAAAACTAAAAGAAAATAAATGCTATCGGAGATAATTATATTATATTATTAGTTATATTTTTTTTTATGACTCTTTTCTTTTTAGTTTTGTTAGTATTAGGTTGTTTATTTGTTCTTTTTTTTTAAATTCTCTTGTTTTTTTTTCCTCCTCATTGATCCTTTCATTTTCATCTGTTTGTGTCACTATATTTGAATTGTGAAAACTTTTACTTAAATTTTCTTGATAACATAAAGAAAATATATCAAACTCATCTTTATAATTCTACATTTAAATTATCAATAACAATTTTCCAAATAATGTTATCTTGATATTCTTCGTATATGAAAGGAAGAAATAATTGGTCTCATTTTTCAAATGCCATCAAACAACCCTTTTAATTGAAAATGTAAGCGTAGCTCATAGAATTTCACTAAAGCGGAAACACAAATTTAAATCTCAAACTTTAAAATAATACAATATGACTGTTATTTTTAACGCATGAATTGATAATGCTTTCATGGGCACTATGTTTGGGATGTTTTCAAGCTTACTCACGTCTAGGTTTGCGAGATGACTCCACTCATGCCTCTTTTGGTGTACCATTTGTTTCGGCTATACTTAAAGAACTTATAGTGTTGCCCCCTATTGTATCTTTTGGGCTTCGGCAGTGATGTTTGCCTGTGTTTAAGTAAATATTTGACAGTGTGATTAAAAGCATAATCTCAATGTATTGTTAAGTGTGTTGTTTTTCCATTTATACCTAGGGAGTTCTGTCATTTTGGAAACCATGAAAGTCCTGCGTTTGGAGGTGAAATTGAAAGGGCTCACTTTGTGGTGGAACTTACATTTCTCCCCATCAAGTGCAGCCAAACACCTTGGGAGCTCTTTTGCTTCCTCACTGCCTCCCGTTTTAAGTATCACAGTTTGTTAGTTCTAGTATTTATCAAATTGTCCACAACTTTGCCTGCAATAATCATATGTTTTTTTTATTATATACAATTTTTAAGGAATATAAATACGTGAACAATAGTGCTAGTGTTTAACAACAGATAACAATCTAGGTGACAGTAAACAAACCTGTTCATTGGAATTCACGGAATAAGAAAGCGAAAGAGATATCCACAACAAAAAGACAAACAAACAAATGGTAGCTTTGCAATTTTTTAGATGTGGTAAAGCCAACTATGAACAGCCAAGAAAAACAAAACAGGGAAAAAAGCTCCAATATCGAATTTTTCAAATTGAAAAAGAAACCGAATATTACTAATTTCTATCACTTTCAATTAAACGATGTGAAATCATTCACAACGCTAGAAACCACACTACTATGATATCAAACACCAGTATTGGTAGAAAATGTTCCTAAAATACTGAGGGATTAGGCACAACACACTCACACTAATACCATTGGCCATTACACAACAACAATAAGAGACATCATCGTCGCAATAAAAGATAACCTGAAATAAAATAACACAAACGATGAGAAACGAAGGATAATGCCAAACGCAAATGCATTCGTTGTCAAAGGCGAAAGTGATACTCTTATCACCAGGCTAATTTTTCCGCAAATGAAAAGAGTGGTGATTCTGGGAAGATAACGCCAACAGCCTTTGCCATGAGATTTGGGGAATGACATGAGTTTATCGGCTTCCTCCTTAGGCAAAGCTCCTTTGCTCTTGTGGCCCTTGACGCATAAATTTGTCCTTTTATTTAAACATTTCCAAATGTCTTCTTTGCATTGATATAGCCTCCCATTCTGCAAAGAAAATGAGTAACATATGATCATGGTCAGTTATCCATATTATACAAAACAAATTAATAGAATCCTTATCACTGGGCTATTGAGTGGAAATTTCAAGCTCATTTGCTAATTAAGGCATGCATTCTTTTAAAAAAATTGAGATAAAATCAAGTCCAATCTGTAAAATGTACTAACAGAATCATCTAACTTTGTGGACTTTGTTCAATAATCATATTCATTTATAATAATCTTAATGATTGTATTATTGTAATAGCATGTCTCGGTCAAAGAATTGTAAAGATTTGTGAAATCATATGGAAATGATGTTTACAACTAATCTAGAAACACATCGGGGAAAAAGCTAAATCGTAACTGGATAAGAAAACATGCAGAGTAAATAAGCTATGAATGCGACCAAAAGCTAAGCCCAAATTCTTGAAATTCGATAATCACCTAATTACCCAACAATGATGATTCGAGATGCGAGTCTTGTCGCAGGGCTTACTTTCAGAAGAACTTAGAGTTGGGAAATTGCAAATACGATGGCATAATTTTGATTCTCAAAGTTTTTGATGATTAGATTTTACCTTTCTCTTTGATCTCACTATGATTAAGTTTAACCTTCGAAGATGATTTCCTCACCCCCTATTAATAAATTTTTAGGGTTCATCGAAGATTGCATTGGCTTTCTTAGAAAGTAAGATACACTTGTGTGTATTGAAAACACGTTTACGGCAGTCGGATCGATTAAAATAGAAGCGGAGACGATAAAGTAAGTAACGGCGTCAGCTGAGAAGATGAAGAAAAACAGTTTAATTGAAATCAGGGAAGCAAAGAACGGAGGGAACAACAGAGGAAAATATTACGGTAAAATTATTGGAAACTGAAGTGGAAGATATCGAAAGAGGATAAATTCCATACCTGAGAAAGAATGCAGTATTAGAAGGGTGAGTATGAATTTCTGAATACAAAGATATGCTTAACAGAGAATTATACGAACAAACAACAAAAGAAGAAACTTCAGGGATTAGGTTTTGTGGAGATAGTCAAGATTGGGAGAGAAGAAGGAATTGGCTATTTTCGGTTCGTATCGATTATAAGGGTTTAGAGGAGATTGGTATTGTGAAAACTGAAACTGAAGTGATGGATTGAAAAGAAGCTGTAAAGGATTGTAACTTTGCAAATTGGAGGAGAAGGAATCGTCGCAAAAAATTACACACTCTCGAACATAACAGGGAATACATTACTCTGCTTACATTACTCTTTAAGACGGGAGGACACTTGGCAAAATATTAGGATAATGACGTGGTGCATTCTCGGGAAAGAGAGTTGCGCCATTATATATAAGATTTTGTTATATATCATTTTAAATCTATTTATAATTCTGATGTGGGTCATTTAACATGTATCATAGAATTTAAGAGCAAAAATAATAGTTTAAGAAAATGAATTTTCAATTTCATTTAATAAAATTTGTACAGCTTTATACTACAATTATGATATCCACATAACAATACTGAAAATTTATAAAATAATTATATCATAAAGTCATGATCTCAGTCATTTTATTTGATCATCACGAATTTCTCAATCATAGGGGTATCATGATTTTCAATCAAAAGAAGACATTGTGTGTATTGTAATATTACTGAAATTCGAATCAGTTTTATAATGATTGTAAAAATATTTATTAGTTTATTCCTTAAGATTCATTCAAAATACTGAATTTAATAGATGATAGAGTTTGAATATACCTGGATAATCTCCAGCAGAAAAGTATATTGAATAGATAAAAAATGTTTAACACTTCAGATGTGTAACTTCTCTTACGTGCATCCAAAATAGATTCAAACAGGATGATAGTGTCTTTGAGATCAAATATCAAAAACTTAACAACAGATGTGTCGTGAGAGTTTAAGGTCGGCGGAAGATAATTGTCATGATATCAAACAACATCATCTATTTATATATGCGACACACTTATGACCTACTTCATGTTATTAAATCATTGGGCTAAGCCCATTTGGATATAACAATCTCTTTTAAAAAAAATTATTTATTTCGTGTGTTTATATAAATACACATATATATTATTTTTAAAATTGAATATATCATTATTCTAGTTTGATTATGTGTTCAATGTATAATATTACTTATTCTCAGTCTATAAACGATCAATGTTTTTTAATAAATATTATTACAATCTAATATTATATAATTATTAAATCTCGGTATTATAATTCTAATTAAAATATAATATTACTATTAATTTCTCATCTTTACTAGAATCACTTATCCCTATAATCACTTTGTCTTTTGCTATAACCATAAATAAATGAATATTATCATCCTTATTTAGTTAGAACATGTTTCTCAACTTCTAGTTTATACTGATTAATCAAATGACTGACATCAATCTTGTTTGAGTAAGACCATGCATTTTTCAATATCAAAACTTCAATAGTCTTAAAAATATTTATCTTTTATTATATAAGAAAGAGAAATCATAACGTATTCTAACCAATTTATTTACACAATCCATAATGGACCCAATCATGGTCTTTAAAGTCATATTTTATGGCTGGTGTTTAATAGAGTCAAATCATTATTAATTAGGAAAAATGATTGCCAACTACATGAAATATACGCCATCACATGGCTATATATACAGAGAATATTCATGTACTAAAAACTACACGAACTATATGGTTTACATGATCACATGTATGATCTAAATGATGTTATGTCGCCAACATCACAACTATTTTTTTCATTACCAAATAATATATTCAAAACACGAACTATATTTATAATAGTAATAATATATATATATATATATACATATATATATATATATATTGTGTATTTAATCTCTAGAATTTACATATTATCAATTAATTAATTCTTTTACTTAAAATATAATATTTGAAAATAATTAAAACTAAATTGATTATCAAGGGTTAATAAATTGTATAATATATATTTATGTGCTTTTAAATATTTTGTTAATTAATTAGCTATATTTTAGTATATATGTTTGCATAATAAAATATGCATAGTTAAACTCTTATATATTAAAAAATGTATGTATTTGACATATTTGATATCTTAAGTTATTATGTTTTTTTAATAAATAACTAAGAATTTTTCTTTTTATTATATCGAACAACATCATATTCATAAATTTAAATTACATAAATTATGTTTGGTTTTTTCTGATGAAAATTTATTTTACATCATAAAAAGTTATATATGATTGATTATGGTTTAAGCTTTAATTAATATTGGCTTTTATTGGTTGATAAGAAAGTAGATCGAATAAACATAATTTATATGATGTAAAAAACATATATATATATAGATAAAAATTAACTAATGTAATTATAAATTGAAAATATGATGTTTTTAATTGAACTAAAAACTAACTATAAGTTTTTTACGTCAATACATGTTAAAATAAAAAAGTTATATTTAATTTTTAGTTTATTTAAAAACATAATATTTTCAATTTATAATTTTATTTATTACATCATAGAAATTATGTTTGTTCTCTTCTTATCAAAATTAATTTACATACAAAAATTATAAATAAAAGATATTTAAATTTGAGTTATTGAAAACCAAAATCAATTAAATTTTTAAAAAATAAGTTTATGAATATAAATTTAATTTATATAACTTAATTAAAGCTTAAACAAGAATCAATCATATGTAACTTTTATTAATGAATACAAATTATAAACTGAGAATATGATGTTGTTAGATATACTAAAAAGACAAATTATTAGTTATTTATCAAAAAAAAAAGAAAATCATAATAGCTTAAGATAACAAATATGTCTAATACAAAGATTTTTTAATATATAACAGTTTAACTATGCATAGTACAAATAAAATGATTTTTATTCAAAAATACATATTAAAATATAGCCAATAATTTAAGAAAGTATTTTAAAAGCACATAAATATATACTATATATATTATTGACCATTGATAATCAATTTAGTTTAATTATTTTCAAATATCATATTTTAAGTAAAATAATTGATTCATTGATAATATGTAAATGCTAGTAATTAAATACACTATCTATATATATGTATAAATTATTACTATTATAAATATAGTTTGTGTATTTTTTTTTTTTTGCAAAAATAATTCGTGTAGTTTGAATACTTTATTTGGTAATGAAAAGAATAGTTGTAATGTTGGCTAGATAAAATCATTTAAATCATATATGTCATCATGTAAACTATATAGTTAGTGTAGTTTTTTAGTACATTAATATTCTATGCATGTTTAGCCATATGATGGCATATACTTCATGTAGTTGACAATCATTTTTCCAATTAATCAAGGTCAAAATGATTATATTTCATACTTATGACGAGATAATCATAAAATAATCTTGTAGAGTTATGATAGTCACTCAGCGCAATATTATGTTCTCTAACACATTTTTATGTAATTGAATTTAATACAACATATATTAATTACTTCAGAAAATTTAGGCCATGTTCGTTTGGTGAGTTGGACGCATTATCTGGACGCAGATTCATATTAAGGTTCGTTTAGTGTTAATTTAGAGTATAAACTGGAATCGATATCCAGATGCGTTTCCAAAACCTATAAAAATAAAAATAAAAATTTTTTATGAGTTAATTTGGTGCGTCTAACTATACTAAACTTATCCAAAATTAATATTTTAAAAAAATCCACAAAATATTTTTTTATTAAAGATACCATAATAATATTTCCCGCCAAAACCATCTTGTTTTTTCACATAAACCATAAAATCTCGTTTTTCCGCCAAAACCGTGAAATCTCGTTTTTCCACCAAAACAGCAAAATCTCATTTTCCCGCAACAAATCGTATTTCCGCCAAAACCGCAAAATTTCATCAATTACTTCACATACTGCTAATAATGGTTATTAATGTTTAATGTTAATAATCTTGACTAAAAGCCTCAATAACTTGTGCCAATTTTTCACTCATACAAATAATAACATATATATTAATTTGGAACTACAACTAGTTCAACTGAGCAGATTTAGATTTAGATTCTCCAACTATAATTACTATTTTTCTCTTCCAGATTGTAGAATTAGATTGAACAGAAATGTTTATATGAATCACCCATAGATTGTCACTCTAAGTTGGTGAGGGGATAATCATTGACTTCTGCAACTGGATTAGACTCAAGAAACAAAAGGGTGAATCTTTGGTTACACAAGAGTTGTGGAAAACCTCTTGATTTTTTAGTTAATTATTTGGATATAACGCACCAAGAAATCGATTTGTTCACAAGAAACAGCAAAGAATACCTCTCAAATAAAGAAAATATTTTGATAAAAAGTTGTTTGATGGTTTCTACAATGGTTCGCACAAATTTAAACAGAAAGTAACTTGAGAAAAACTAGAAAACATTAAGGTAGGAAACACTAAATTAACAAATAATGTGTAAAACTAGACAACATAACTTTGAATAACCCTTAATTCAGCAGTGTGAGTGATTGATTGACTGTGTAAATCAAATGGAAATGGGAAAAGACAATTCTCTCTTAAGATGGATTATTTTAGACTTGTATCACAACCAAGCCGGTTTGATACACTTCATCTATTTAGCCCACTTGGTCTTTTACTTGATGGATTAGGACACCGTACATTCTTAAACTTCTTGCCTCTGGGTTTAATCATTAGTCCAGCCAATACATAAAAAGCTTCCTCGATTTCAAGGAAGTCTTGGTTCATCCACGGAATCAAAGTCCAAAATATTCATGCTTTCTGTGACTCACAGTTGGTCGCAAATAAATTTAGTGGAGAGTACAAAACCAGGGATGCAACAACACAAGCTTACCTTGTAATCGTCCAATGTCTGGCAAAGAAGTTCAGGGAATTTAAACTCAGTCGGATACCTCGAGGTGAGAACATGACCGCATATGCTTTGGCATCTTTGGCATCAACATTAACTCTGGGAGAAAGCAGGACTATACTATTGGAATTCATAGAACATCCGAGTATCAATCCACCTTACGTAATCAGCTTGATCTATCCGCCCAAGGAGGACACTGAAAGAGATGATCTAAACAAAGCAGAAGAGACAGTGCAAAATGGAAGTTCACTCACAACCATGACAAGGCGAATACGGTTGTGATCAAGAGTGGATGGGACCGATCCACGCTTACATTCCGACGGTGAGGTCCCCTCCAAAAAATGGTCAGTAAAAAATTAAAATTCCAGGCAGTCCGATTTTTCTTGCTCGATGGAAACATATTCAAGTGGAGATTCTCCGAACCATTGATGAAATGCAAGGAAGGCAAAAAAAACTCATAAAAGTTATGCAAGAAGTGCATAGAGTATCATGTGGGAACCATTCCAATGAGAGAGTCCTCGCAATCATAATCAAATTTCATAGGTATTTTTGCCAGACAATGGTTAAGGATTGCGAAAATATTTCCCTGAAATACGAGAACTTTCAAAGGCACGTACCAACAATACACCAACCAGCCGAGCTATTATCATCAGTTTCTGCACCACATCCATTAATGTGATGGCCAATGAATATCTCCAGCCCCTTACAATTCAAGCAGAAAATATTGTATTGGACTTTGTTGAAAACTAGAAGTTTGGCTCCTTATAGCGTTTACTATCTGCTTGGTATAGAACTGTTTTGAGAAAGCTCATGTGCACTCATTTCATGTGGTCAACTTTGTCACTCAAAGAGAAATTGACCAATTTGCATTTGGAATATTCTTGGGCCACTCCACTAGCTCTAGTCCATTGATAGAAATCTCAGGCGCCTGCCCCATTCAGCGGTTGAGAAAATGCGGTATGGTGGTTGACCGTGGCGAGTTGAGGTGTTCAGTGGCATAATGTGGCAACCCGAGATACAGTTGCCTCAACTGTTGAATAACAAAAGTCACCGAGCTTTAATGCCAAATGTATCGGTAAAAACCCAAAAATAATTAAAGTTCGGCTCAGTTTTTTAAACCCCACCAAATATTCTTACGAGTAACCCTTCTCTCTTAATTATTTAACTTTCCTAACAACACTTTTGGTATTTTGCTACAATAACTTTTCTTGTCAATATTTTGATTAATAGAGTCCAATGAAAAAGATTACATAAGGATTCAAAATTAAATTATCCAAATCTTTAAACAAGAGGATAAGGATTAAATAGTTATAAATAACCATAATTTTTTAAAAATATCTGTATAATATCTTATATCTTATACTATTATTATTTGCCAAGTACATTTATAAAAATACTTGAAAAAAATCTGTTATTTACATATCATGCCATTTCATTTGTTTGGCAATCGATTTTATTCCAACATTAAATCAAAAGTAATCTTACATTATCTTCCAATATTTATTATTTCTTAATTACCAAGATTATGCTAAAATAAGATTTAATCAAAATTATAACTACATTGGTTTAGTAAATTATTTGGAAAGTATTTAATAAATTATATTAAAGATTTTCTGTTATGGAAATAAACATTAATAAATTTTCTAAAAATCAAATTAAATATTCGTTTATTATAATAGATAAGGACTATATTTGTAGAAATTTATTAATAATAAAATAAGAAATATATATCTAAAATAATTTCTATGTATTAAAAATAAGGAAAATATATTTTTTCCAGTTATAATTACCTAAATTATTTTACAAAACTTATAATTTTGTTTATTTTTGTTCAAATTCGTTTTTAGAAATAAGATTTCATAAACTAAATTTTAACAATCAATCTAAACCGTTGTGGATATACAATTTATTTAATAAAAATTTATATTAATTAGAAACTTTTATTAGAAGATTTTCAATTCGAATTATTTGGATTTTTTCCAAATCTACAAATATTTAACTGAAAGATTTTCAACTTAATTCTAATTTTCAACAACAAGTTAAGTAAAATATTATATAATCAACAAAAAAATTTCCCTATATATGATCATTTTATTTCATTAAGAAATATATCTATTATATTAGTAATTTTCTCGAAAATGCATCATATTTTATTAATTGATTTTATTCAAAAATTTTGATATTAAACTGAAAAACTTATTTAAAACTTTACTTACTATAAATATGGATTAATAACTAGATTTTAAAATGTGTAAGAATTTGGTATTATAAAACAATATGTAAGGCTGTTTTATATTCTATCATATACTTATTTATCATGAGAAATATGAATCTAAACGATTTTCTATCATAATATTTTTCAATTAAATAATATTATTTTAATAATAAAATTTTTGTAGAATACATTTTATTATTTGTTTAGAAATAATTATTTTGCATAAATACGGGTTAAAAAATTTACCCGCTCACGAACACTTTATATTTTCATTTTAAAAAAAAATTATATTATTATTATATAATGTTAGAAAAATATTAAAAAAACAACATAAAATGTGAGAATTAGTATATTTTAAATTTTATACTAAATTTTATATAATCCAAATACCACTATTTTTTCACTGTATAAACCTATTAAGCTATAAGTTTGACAAATAATTTAATTCTTAAAATTTTAAACTATCTTTTCAAAACAAAATATGAATCATAAATAATATAATTTTTCTAATTTTAACCAAAATTAACTCATATAATAAACAATCTCAATCAATATATTAATTAATCTATATAAGACAGATTAATAATTATCAAAACATTTAAATATTTGAGAAAAGTAACTTTACACGTAGAGCGGGTAAAATCCTATAATCTTTTTATTATTATTTGAGAAATACATTTATAAAAATACTTGAAAATTCTATTATTTATATTAATTTTAAATATAATAACATTATTTTAAATTCAACTTTAATAATACAATTTTTATAAAATACAGGTTAAAAAACTTAATCCCGCACGAAGAGAGGATAAAATTCTAGTATATAACTATTTTAAAAAATTACTCTCTGAGTACTCTTTGATTTGTTTTCGATTTTCTGTTAACTCGTTAGGTGTGGACCAACTGTATGCATGCTCCTAAGAAATTCCGCACAAGGGCTCTAGTAGTACTGCATATCTCCTCAAAAGTGTCAATATAATCAAGTCGATGTTTATTGGACAATCCATGGAAATTGTTTTTGCTTCACCATGGTAATGATCTATGGCTTGATCTCAAAGTCCTTTTTGGAGGTGGTGGTGGTGGTGTGATTAGTCTAGTAGTCTAGTGTCAAAGATACTGGAAATCTTAGCATAACACTGAGGTGGATAGTAAAGCATCTAGTGGAGCTGAAAGTACTGATGTGGTGTGATTTTTCACCCAGCTGAACCTACTTACAAGTGCATGACAAACAGATAAGTATAATCAGGGTTATCTATCCTCTGAAAAATTGTATGATTACACTAGAATTTAAAAATTCTCTAACCAAGTAAAACTATCACAAAATTATCGTTTGGGGGAATGCAATTAAATTAAATAAGCAATTGAAAAGTAAAGAGAGCAAGAAATATCAATAGAAATTTGGTTTTAAAATAAACTGGGCAAAAGCATTGAGTTTTCAGGATAATTGCAGAAAATATGCAACAAACTCTATATGATATATCTATTCTATTAAAATATGATACATTTTGAAAAAAAACCTTACCCTCACATGTGATTTACAAGAAATGCTATTGAAATTTAACATTTCAATAAGGGTAATTTAGACTAAATATATATGTAGACTAATAGGTTTCATAGACTTTATCACATATGATTATGTAGAGATTAATTACCATAATAAAAATTTATTAATTAGATATGTATCCAAACAATTTAAAATAATGGGTTCCACTTCTCTAATTAATTAAAAACGAAAATAATAATAATAAAAACAATACATATTATATATATTAAATCAAATAGTAAATATAATTTAATAACATAATAAATAAATTATTCTTATAAACTATAAAATCGAATTTTGGTAAATATATACAGAACATAACATAAAAATATATTTGGTAAATATATACAGAAGTAGCATAAAATATATTTTTGTATTTTTAATTTGATATATCTATTATTCACATAGTTGTTGTTACTGGATTCCGGGTCGACTGGATGAAAGATTGTTCGTAGAGGTCGATTCTTCGTTAAGTAGAATAAAGACTATGAAATCATGATGGACAGACTGCGAGTTACTCGGTCGATGCTCGAACTCTCGGGGATTCGGTTAGCTTGGTCGGTTATCTCTCGAACAGCGAGTGAGCTTTCGAGGTCGCTATTAAATATGATAAACGGCTAAAGAATGACGATCCAAGTTTTATTGATAAAAGTTGATCACTTTGTTATCTGGTCGTCAAATGAGCGACCAAAAATCACATTAGATGTCTAATTCTCTCTGAGTGTAAAGTTCTTAGCATACAAGCATAAGTTACTGTTCATTAATGAACCGTAACAACATCTTTATACTATTCTTAGGCGGTGCCACCTTCTCAACCGGTTTCTCTTTGGTAGTTGACCGTTTATTCCGGTTTCTGGGCTGGTCGTCGTCAGGACGGGCCTCCTTTTCGTCTATCTCGGTTATGGGCCTGGCCTTTTGGAGAGTGCCAAACTCATCTCCAACAATTGTCCCCCCCCGAAGCCCAATAGCCGAAGTTTTTTGGGTTTGTTCGTTCGCCGAGGTTTGGCATGTGTCTTTTCTTGATTCGTCGACTTTCCTTGGGAAGATGCGGATGCCTATTGGAATCGAAGGGTCGCGTAGCTTGGGCGGCAACTCATAGACCTAATGATGATTTTGGTTCTGATTCCCGTGCCCGTTCGACTCTATATAAACCCCGCTCCTCCCTTCACTTCATAATCTTCATCCGTTCTACAGGTATTACTTTCTCTCTCGCTCTCGTTTTATTATTTGTATCATGAGGATTGACTCTAGTGATTCGTCTGGGTCGGTGGGTTCGACTCGCCCCTCCGAGTCTTCTTCCCTGGTCGCCTCGTCCAGCTCGTTATCTCCAGCCGCCTCTTCTTCGAATCGAAGTCTTGATTTGGTTATGGTTCGTGACTCTTCTGGTCTTGCGGCTGCTTCTTCTGGCGAACATGCGGTCTCGCCTAGCCTGGTTGATCGCTCCGATTCGGTGGATGTCGATCAGAGTGATCGCGAATGCTCTGATGTTCCTCAACTGGCAGATGATCTTTCAGATGATTACGACTACAGTCTGCTGGCTGATCGCCCCTCTTCTCCGGTTGACGAAGATGGCGAACCGATCCATCATCCTATGCTATGGCCTCAGACGCGTTCTGATCACGAGTCGATCTCTTTGGTCATCTCGAACTATTTCTGGGGGCATCGCGTTCGAGTGAGGATCCCAAATCCTTTTGAGCGACCGTGGCATTGCATCCCGGGGTGGTTCTGTGTCTACGAAGCCTGGTTTAGCTCGTGCGGCCTTTCCTTCCCAGTTCCGGCTTTAATGACAGATTACTGCGAGACTCGGGAGATTGCTTTATCTCAGCTACAGCCCGGGTCGGTTCGCAACATGGTTGGAGCCGCGGTGCTTGCCTCTGAATGTGGTTTCAATCTCACCCTCCGATTTTTCGAGGAGATTATGTGCTTCTCTCGCGGTTGGTCCTTTCGAGCTGGCAAACCATGGGGAAAGAAAGGGACATTCGCGGTCACCGCGAAATCGAAGTACGGGCTGATCGTAACAGATGTCCCCGAGAAGACACCTCATTGGGATACCAGATATTTCTTCGTGAAAGTTGATGAGGCATCTGTGAGCGATCCGACCAGACTACTGCGGACTGATTGGAATGCTGCAGCGGGTAGCTGCTCCGTTTCTTTGGGTTGGACGATTTATTTATTTAGCGAATGATCTTCTTATTTTTATTTTGTTTGCAGTATACCATTCTCTTTCTGCAAATTTTCCGCCGGACTTCTTTGAGAATTTTGAGAAGATTCGCAGACTCGGAATCCTTCGTTGGCCTGACCTTCTTGAGACACGTTTTAAAAGAGCTCTCTCGCGGATTCGAACAGGTTGGTCGACTTTCTTGTATTTTTAGAAAGTTATTTGAGCCTATTTAACTGTCATTCTTAACATTTCTATTTTCTTCGTTTTGCTTTTAGAAGACGATCTTTCTGTAATTGGTATACCGAGACCGAGGGGAAAAGATATGGGAAAACTCAATTTCCAGCTTCCATTATTCTCCAAGCAACTCGCCGGTGGTTCTGCGAAGGCCACTGCTTCCAAAGCGGATCCAACGGTCGCTTCGAAGGTGGATGCCTCGAAGGGAGACCCGAAAATTGCAAAGAAGGATCCTCTCCCGAAGAAGCCCTTGACGGCAGCGGAGAAGAAAAAGGGAATTGTTCAGCCGGTACGCAAGCCGACTATGCAGATGCTGGGTCCTCTGAAACCCTTTTCCATTCGTCCTCAGGGCGATGAAGTTGGTCGGAAGCGGCCAGATTCGCGAGAGGGTGAAAAAATGGGCGAGAAGGGGGCAGAAATCGCCACTGATCAGGCCAGTAAAGATAAATCCGGTCCGGTCACATCTACCGGGGATGATGCTCGGGCCGATATTTCAAAGAAGAGACCAGCCAGTCAGACGACTTCTGGCGACCGTGGCTCGAAAAGGAAGAGGCTCCCTGATGACAACAACCAGGCCTTCGAGTTTTGTTATCGCGGGAAGGAACCGTTCGTCAACGATCTTCTGGCCTGCTTGAATCTTGTCCAAAAAATCCGGAATCGCCAGCCTTTGTTTCCTCCCAACGTGAACGACTTGGAGGAGAGCGAATCGTATAAGATAGTGGCTCGTGATGCGGCTCGGGTATGCTTTGTTACTTTGATTATGAATTTTTACTTGGATAATTCATTGTTTTACTCTGGCCGCTTTCTTTCCTTCCTTTTCTTGCAGCTGCTGGCCAGTATAAACCTTCTTTCCGATTCGTATGAGAAGAAGGTCCAAAACGCTCGTCGAGTTGATCAGGAGAGGACGACCGAGCTGGTCGCTTTGAAGGAGGCCGTGGCGAATAACAGAGAGTTGCTGCGAGTCAAGGAGCAGTTGCGGAAAGAGGTGGAGAAGAATGATTCGCTGCTGAAGGAGTCTATTCACCTTACTGAAGATAAGGTTTGGGTAGAGAACGAGAACTCGGAACTCTTTGCCGCGAAAACAAACCTTCAGCTGATGATGGACGGTTTGAAGGAAGAGTTGGAAAAGCTTAAGAAGGTTTTTAAGTCGGAGACGGCTCGATTAAAGAAGTCGCGGTCGGAGATGGTTGAGAGGGAAGCGGCTCGGGTTCGTTCAGAGCTTTTTGAAAAGCATAAGGCTCGCTTCGAAAAGTTTAAGGGCTATTTGGCGGAACAGGAGGGCTTTAAGCAATCAATCCTTGACCTCAACCAGATCGTTGGTATCCTCGACGCATACAAGCTTCTGGTGGAGGAAGGGGTCGCGGTCCCGTCTGAAAAGATAACTGCCCTTGAAAAGGCCTATGCTGAGAAGAGTGCTGTGTTGGAGGCGCTCGACGTGATTGAGCTGACCGACTCGGACCTGCAGCTTACTCCTCCTGGACCGCTTGTCGTCGACCAGGTTAATCCGGTCGTGCCAGTGACCTCGGCTCTCCGTCCTGAGTCGATCTTGTGTGAGGCGAGGGAAGGGTCTCGGCTTCGCGGGGAGCATGGTTCGAACGATGGACTTATCTCCTCCGATGCACGTTCTGACTTGCGATGTCCGGAAGAGGAGAATCGGTGGATGGTGGATCCCCTAGCCGCCGTGGTGAATGAGTCTGTGAGTGAGGCGGCTCATGAGACGGTTGATGTGTCGGTCGTCCCGTCTGCCGATCTGGTGATTGAAAAGTCTCCAGAAGAAGGTGAAGTGGCGGCCTCTGAGGTTGTTCCGCCAGCTGCTGAAGACGGGGAGGGTCTCGCGGCTGTGGAGACTTAGGAGTTTTTNATTTGGGGTTTTTTTTTTTTTTTTTTTTTTTTTTTAGGATTTTGCGACCGTTCTGGTCGCCCCTTGTAAACATTCTATTTCTTTCAAGTTCACGGTTAGGCGATCGATCTGGTCGCCTTTGTATTCACTCTGCTCTACTTCTGTCATATCTTAGTGAGAGGAGGATTTTACTTGTTGTTTGTTCTTTTTCTTTCTCTCTTTGGTTTAATCGAAAGTGTTTGATTTGATGAAAAGACTTGAAATAATCGTTTCTTCAAATAACTTTTCCTTTGCGAGTGTCAACATGTGTTTGGGCGGTATGGCGACTAGGTAGGTCGACTTATATAATTTTGCGACGTCGGAGGTCGGCTTTGGTTGATTTAGGTGCTATCTCGGAAGTAGGCTTATCCTGTTTTGGTAAGGAAGCGGCCTCGGAGGTCGGCTTATAACCTTTGGGCGATCTCAGGGGTCGACTCTTTAGTGGTGATCCTAAGTGCAGCCTCGGAGTACTGTCTTACCTTGTTAAGTAGATAAATGCGACCTGGTGGTCGGCTTACATATCTTCGCGACCACGGAGGTCGGCTTCGGTGTTGTGTTTTATCTTAATAAGGGAAAACAACTTTGATGAAAGTATTTTATTGATCTAACTGGACTTCTTAAGAAACTGCCTACGTACTCCAACATGCTGGAGATCAAGCCTGATCGTAGTTCACATTTTTGCGTATGCTGTTTTTTTTTTTTTTTTTTCTT
>OVBI01001236.1:0-39052 GCA_900406495.1 Sisymbrium altissimum | reverse complement strand
TCCCAAGTTGGATTGATACCTTACTACAAGGTGATTGAACAGGAAAAAATCATGTTATCAGTCTCACAAGATTGAGTTTATTTATGAGGTGGAGTTCCCAACGGAAGATCTGGCGCTGCAGATGTTCTGCCGGTCTGCTTTTGGGCAGAACTCTCCGCCTTATGGTTTCATGGAACTCGCATTTGAAGTTGTGGAGCTTTCAGGTAATCTCCCTTTGAGTCTCACTGTCTTAGGTTCCTCTTTAAAAGGGATGGACAAGGAGGAGTGGGTGGAGATGCTACCTAGGTTCCGAAATAGTTTGGATGGAAAAATCGAGAAAACACTAAGACTCAGCTATGATCGGTTAAATAGCAAAGATCAAGAGTTGTTCCTTTACATTGCATGCTTATTCAATGGTCAAGAAGTCAATTACATAAAAGACTTACTCGGAGATAGTGTAAAAATTGGGCTTAGAATGCTGGCTGACAAATCTCTCATATGTATAGACAAAACTGTTCAAATGCACATTTTATTACAAAAGTTGGGAAAAGAAATCGTTCGTGCAGAGTCCATCAACAACCCTGGAAAACGTCGGTTCTTGATGGATGTTGAGGATATTTGTGATGTACTTACCGATTATACTGTGAGTTTTCTTATATGACTTTTATTCACTTCTTGAAATTGTGATTGTTAAGATAGTGTTTGGATTTCTTTTTTTATCTCAGGGCACAGAGAATGTTTTAGCCATATATCTTAACATGTTAGAAATCAGCGAGCCTTTATTTATTGACGAAAATTCATTTAAAGGAATGCGTAATCTCAAGTTTCTAAAAATTTACAAAAACTGGTCAAGGGAGACTGGTGAAGACAAATTGTATTTACCTCAAGGCCTTGTTCATTTTCCCCGTAAACTCAGATTGCTACATTGGGATGAATATCCATCCAAGTGCATACCTTTTAATTTTAAGGCAGAGTATTTGGTTGAACTCGAAATGATTAATAGTAAGCTTGAGAAATTGTGGGAAGGAACTCAGGTACTACTTTAAAGCTTACTATTTATAGTTTTCCATTTAAAGCAAACATTTGTAACTTTGCATTTTTTTCAATTATTCAATATATTTATAAAGAGAAAACATTTATATGTTGGAAGAGTCGTAAGAAGATGTTTCACTCACATTTTATATAACATTTGTATTGCAGCTTCTTCGAAGTCTCAAGAAGATGGATACGAGTTGGTCTGCAGATTTGAATGAGATTCCTGATCTTTCAAAAGCCATAAATCTGGAGAACTTGTATCTTCGGGGATGCACATCTTTGGTGACACTTCCTTCCTCAATTCGGAATCTTAATAATTTGCGGAGATTGTTCATGTGGAAATGCTCAAACCTTAAGGTTCTGCCAGCTGACATCAACTTGGAATCTCTTGAAATCCTTGATCTTGGAGGATGCTCACAGTTGAGAACGTTTCCTCGAATATCAAAGAACATTTTGAGACTGTTCCTAAATGAAACTGCTATAGAAGGAGAAAAACATCGTTCCTGGATTGAGAATATCCCTCACCTTACTAAACTCTACTGGGATGATGTTCCAGTGAGTTGTATGCCTTCTAACTTCTGTCCAGAATATCTCACTCAACTTCGAATAAGAGGTGGCAAGCTTAAGAAGTTATGGGGAGGGGTCAAGGTATTAATATTTTATGATATCTTTGTACTATGGAGACAAGAAAACATTCTTGAATCTTGGTCTTTCTTCTTGATTGTTATATATGGAAAAAAAGTATTTTAAAATTTGTTCATTTTAATAGTTTACTGTTTAATATCTTTCTGAATCGAAGGTATAATATGTTTCTTGTTTTTTTTCAGTCACTTGAAAGTCTGGTGGAGATGGTCTTGTCAGGATGTGAAAGCCTGGTCGAAGTTCCAGATCTTTCAAAGGCTACTAACCTTTACTATCTAAAACTCAAAAATTGCAAAAGTTTGGTGATGCTTCCTTCTTCTATTAAGAATCTCAACAGTTTGACGAGCTTGAGCATGAAAGGATGCACAATGCTTCAGGTACTACCAACCAACATCGACTTGGTACATCTTCAGAGCCTCGATCTTAGTGAATGCTTAGAGTTGAGAAATTTTCCTCAGATTTCAACAAACATTATGTATCTTCACCTAGACGGCACTGCGATTGAAGAAGTTCCTTCTTGGATTAATAAGATGTATAATCTCAAAGAACTAACAATGCGTCGGTGCAAGAAGTTAAAAGTTATCTCCCCAAATATTTTGAATATGATACATCTTGAGGCAGACTTTTCAGAATGTGGAGGAATCACAACTGTGTGTGACCAGTTACCACTCCATCATTACTTCAGAATCACCACTCCATTTTATTTTCCTAATCCCAGATGGCTGGGACCTACTTCTCTCAACTTCAATAATTGCTCCAATCTGGATCGGGAACTCATCCTACAATCACATTTCTATCGTGTCATTTTACCAGGTGAACAAGTGCCTAGTTATTTTACACGTAAGGCTTGTGGAAGTTCCCTAAGTATCCTTTTGTCTGAGAGCTCTCTTTCTCAAGAGAACTTTGGATTTGAAGCTTGCATCGTTGTTGGACCTCCAACTCACCCCGAGGATTGTTCTACAGACATTGGAGTTCGTTGGTGCTTTCAAGGCAAAAAAGGTTTGATTCCTTTTGGTAATGAAGTGGCCTCATGTAAGAAGGATCATCTGGTTATGCTCTTCTTTGGATTCCTTGAAGAAGAAGTCAATGAGTCACCATTTGAATTGATCAAAAATGTTTTACATCTTGAGTTTTACTACCACAACTATGCTTGTTCCTGCAACAGCTTTAGCCCTGACCGCCACACAAAAAGTTATCCCTTTCTATCTCAGAGGATAAAAAAATGCGGTGTACGTGTCGTGAAAATTGTTCCATCTCAATTTCCGTTTGGAAGTGATACTAACTCAGAAACAGATTTTGGAGAAAGTATGAAGAAAGTGATGAAGAGAGTGACTGAGGCAAGAAGAAGATGCCAGTAATCTTTATTGTAAATTGAACTGAAAACTTTGAAGCTATTTTGTAATACAATTAGAATAGAAAATAGAATATACTCACTTGATATGTTATGGTGCAGGATGATAGTTGCAACATAGCAAAATTAGAAAAGAGTTTGTTTTATTTCTTAAGAGTGTTTATATACACGTTACAAGATAAAGTCAAATCTAGGATATACACATTGTATACATCGTATCTTTGTTAATCTTATTACAAAGAATATCCTAGTATATTGAAATCCTTAATACTCTCCCTCCTCAAGGTCTCGTCGAACGCCCAACTTGCTGCACAGTAGATATCAAAATGTTAATGCCCAAGAGCTTTATTCAAAATGTCAGCTGGCTGGTTATTAATAGAAACATATTGTGGTGCAAGAAACCTGTTTTCACAACATCACAAATTAGATGACAATCAAGCTTTATTATATCTTTTACCCCTTAGAGAGACTTGCGTGTACGTAAGAGGACAAGTAGTCCAATCGGAATGACAGTAAGCGGACAAAGCCAAATCAGATTTCGAACTAAGAAACACACCTTGATCTGGAGTTCCTTTAAGATAGCAAACCATGCAAGGTGCTTCCTCCCAATGATGATGTTGGGGGTTTTGCATAAAATCGAATAGGATGTCGAGTGACGAACAAATAAAAATCCATCCAACGAGCCTTCGATATTGTTCAGGATCAAAATAAAACTCGCCACTTGTTGTACCTAAACCATGATTAATACCAGTCACTAGTCAAATCACATTCTGAAATTATGTCAAGTGCCTAGTTACAAATACGTTGGCACACATAAATACCAGAAAAAGTCCACTAAATATTTTAAGGCCCTGATTGTTTGTATAAGTTCTACTTTTTAGTTTTTGTTTTTAGATTTTAGTTTTTGATTTTTGGTTTTTAAAATTTTGGTTTTGATTTTGATATAGAGAGAGAATAATCTACAACATCTCTTATTATATAAAGTTGAATCTTCAAAGTTAGTAATTAAAAGGATTGTGACAAGTGGCAATTTGATTATCTAATATATGTCAATTGACATGTGTCAAAAAAAAATTATAAAAAGAAATTATAAATAAAATAGAATTACTAATCAAAAAAGTAATTTTCCTTTTTTAAAAAAGTCAATTATAAACAAAATTTTTTTTTTTTTAAAAAAGTCAATTATAAATAAAAAAGATTAAAGTAAACAAAAAAAAATCTTAAAAAAAAAGTAATCGAAAAAGTAATTTACTTTTTTAAAAAAAAAATTAATTATAAACAAAAAAAAATTAAAGTAAACAAAAAAAGTAATTTACCTTTTTTAAAAAAATATCATGAACTCCAAAAAATTAGAAATAATCACATATATATAAAAGTATGTACTTTCTCATAATCTTTCATAAACACAATAACACAAGCCCTTACAAAATATCAGGTATATTTTCTCATTCTCTTATTTATTTTAAAAATCTATTTTTATATTCTATTTTTTTTCTTATATATTATGTTTGAATTAAATAACACATGGTTGAACAAGAAGAAGATCATAGCAAGTTAATACAAACATTAAATGGGAAGCAGAAAAAAGTATATGAAGCTGTTATTATTGATTCGATTGACTGTAAGAAGGGAAAAACTTACGTGTGTATAAGACAATCATCTCTAGGTTAAGATCACAAGAAAGAATTATACTACCAGTGACATCATCTGGAATAGCACCTATACTTTTACCCTCTGTTCAAAAACGCGGGTGCCTAGCCGCTTAATCAGTCGATTAGGCGCTCGTCGGAGGGTGGCCGCGGCGAAGAGAACCAAGGCGGAAGAGTTAGGCGGGAAGCGATTTGTGGCCGAAGAAATCCGTTTAGATCCGCTTATATCCGCCTAGATCTGCCTAGATCCCGCAAAATCTTAATAATAAATCAAAAATCTAAGAATTGAATAAAGTGGATAAAGAGAATGACATGAAAAAGAAAAAAAAGCTGCGTACGTTTTAGGTTAGAATTGGAGAGATGAGGGTTACAATTTTACCCTTCATTAAACATAAATATTGGGAAAAAAATCATAGGAAGGACTTGAACTCGGGTTACTCACACCCAAAACCTTCCCAATGACCACCTGAGCCAGCGTATTCTATTGTTTACATAATATAATTTTAATTTCAATATACATATTTTACGTAAAAATCCAAAAAACTAATCCCTTCGTACTTCCCGATTAAACCCCGATTTTTTGACAAATCGCTAGGCTTAGACCAGCCGCCCAACTAGCGCCTAGCGAGTTTTCGAACATGGCTTTTACCCAATGGCAGAACTGCACATTCGCATTTAAAAATTCTAGTATAATTTCATTAAGACAGAATGTGTAACATTTACTGTGGTACCATGCTTTCAGATTTACTTGAAAATACAAAACTCATCATTTGGGATGAAGCACCTATGTGCCATCGATTTACGTTTGAAGCTCTTCGAGATGTACTCTCCACGCAAGATCTATATGCAGCAAGCAAACCCTTTGGTGGGAAAAAAAATCTTCTTGGTGATTACTAATTACTCGCCTAAGCAAAAGGATTATTGAAGTAGAAATACTAACTGGGACTCATGTGGGAAAACATGTTCTTATTCCTAGAATAAGTCTCATACCAATAGATGCAAAATGGTCTTTCAAACTAAAAATGCATCATTTTCCTATACGAGTTTGCTATGCAATGACTATCAATAAGAGTTAAGGTCAGAGCTTAAAAAAAGTTGGTTTATATTTGCCAAGTCCAATCTTTTCACACGGACAATTATACGGCGCACTATCGAGAGTCACTACAACTGCAGGACTTCGGATTCTTAACGCAGGCACAAAATATAGTGACAATAATATTCTACAAAATATTGTATATCAAGAAATTTTCAACAATATATGATATGTTAAGAGAGACAATACTATAAAAAAAACTAATATGTTAATTTTCAAAGAAAAATATTTAAATTAGAAAACACGAACTTATCACTTAGCTGAAACCAATCGATCATTGAGACCATTTGAGCCAAGATCATACTCGCATCCGTTTTGTTTTCATTACTCTTTCTTTATTTTACAAGTGAGTTTTTCATCACCACCTTATTATTTGCTCATATTTAGACTGGACACGATCGAATGTCAAAAGAATTGAAAATTCAAGTTTGACATCAGGAATATGGAAGTAGACTTACCTTTTCATACGATATGTGAAGATTGAATTTGGATCAAATATATTCTAATATCACAAGGAAGTATAAGAATCTTTTTTATTTTTATTTTTTAAAAATCAAAATTTTAAAAAAAATTACAAATAATAACTTCAATTAAAAATCCGTGTAATGCACGGGTCCTAATCTAATTTATAAATAAATGAAAACAACGATAATTAAGAGAAAGAAATGAAAAAAACTATAAAAATATGGATTTTGGTTTTTATTTGAAAATAGAGTAGTTGTTTCAAAATTTAGTTTTAATTTTACTAAATTTTAGAAAATTTCTTTTTTAGAAATTTTGATTGGATAAAATAATTTTTTTAAGAAAAATAAAAATCAAAAACTCTTTTAAAAACTACGAACCAGCTTTAAAAATCCCAAAATCTTTTCATATGAAAACATTAATGAAAATAAGCATTAAACTTTTGAGAAAAAGAAAACGCCCAACTGGAGAGAGAGTAAAAAGCCTTTGGGGGCCCATTAAGAGTTGCAATAAACAAAACGTATGTCAAGAGCAAAGAAGCTTAGACGGTTGAAGAAAAAAAAGATATTCCAATCCCGAAGATATATATAACAAACAAAAGAGAATCGAAAAAAAAAAAAAGCAAAATCTAAAGAATGGAAGAAAACAAGATGAACGAGACGCTAATCACATCCTTCCTTGAGATCACTTCATCATCAAGAGAAGAAGCTACTTTCTACCTCGAATCCCACCGTTGGGATCTAGACGCCGCCGTTTCAACTTTCCTCGACACCGACGCCGCTTCCTCCGCAGCAGCACCAACCACCGATTTGCCACCTGGACAAAACCCTAACCTACCTCCGATTCCCGCTGCCGCATCTCCTTCTCAATCTCACTCTCCTGATTACACTCCTTCCGATTCCTCTCCTTCTCGCTCACGATCTCCTTCTCCTCCTTCCCGCGACGCTCCTTACCGTCTCCGATCGAGAGGCGCCGATGGGAATCAACAATCTGTTAATAATAATAATAATAATAATCCGTCGGGGAGTCGGAGTACGAGGAGCCGTCAACACGCTGGTAACATCCGTACTTTCGCCGATCTGAACCGGTCTCCTGCTGACGGTGACGATAGTGATTCCGATGAAGGTCAAGAGTACTATACTGGTGGTCAGAAGAGGTATAATTGTTCAATCTTGCACTTAGATGAGGTTTAACCTAACTGAATGATGATCAAATTGAACAATGTTTGTTTCTTGATTGAATGCTTAATCACATAGGAGAAGAGCAGCAATGTGGTTTCTTGATGAGACTAATCTTATCCAAAAGTGGTTTCTTGATTGTTTAATGATATATCTTAATGTTGTGTATAGTTGAATGCAGTTACCAGTAGCTATATTCAATGTTTGATATGTTTGATGTTGTTTCTATTGAGCTAAAGGAGTTTTTTTTTGTTTTTGGATTGGTGTGGTGTGTTATAGTGGGATGATGGTTCAAGATCCTAAGAAAGCGAAAGATGTTGATGCATTCTTTGAGCAAGCTAGGCAGTCAGCTGTTGAGAGACCACCTGTTGAACCGGCAAGATCGGTTTCTACAAGCTTCACTGGAGCTTCTCGGTTGTTGTCTGGTGAACCTGTTCCCGTTGCTGCTCAGCAGCAGCAGCAGCAGCAACAGCAAGACCAGCCTCAGGATGTTATGCACTCCATCATTTTCTGGAGGAACGGTTTCACTGTTAATGATGGTCCTTTAAGAAGGTTTGATGATCCTCAAAACGCAACCTTTATGGAGGTAATATATCCAAACCATGCTTACTAATGAAATCATTATTGCTTCACTGATATAGAGGCTGCTCGTCTTTCAGTTTTCTTGGATAATACTTATTATCTGTGTTGTCTTTGTAGAGCATTGCGAGATCAGAGTGCCCCCGTGAACTTGAACCAGTAGATAGGAAGATCCGTGTTCATGTCGATCTCGTCAGGCGTGAAGACAATTACACCGTAAGTCTCACTCATTCCCTTCTCTCACAATAAGACTCTACTTAATCTCTTTTCTGGATAAGCCACTCGAGTAAACTATATTACGACCATATTGTTCTTAGTCTGCTGTATGTGTATCTGTTGACCACACAGGAACCACCAAAGCCCAAAAATTCATTCCAAGGTGTAGGAAGAACACTAGGAGCCAGTGGATCCGGATCAGGCGCTGGAGCTGCAGAACCACAAGCTCCACCTCCACAAACGACCACAGCACCAGGACCATCAAGAGGGCTAGTTGTAGACCCAGCAGCACCAACTACATCGATCCAGCTCAGATTGGCAGACGGCACACGTCTTGTATCCAGGTTCAACAACCACCACACCGTGAGAGACGTGCGTGGCTTCATCGACGCTTCAAGACCCGGTGGTTCCAAAGAGTACCAGTTACTAACCATGGGGTTCCCTCCTAAACAATTGACAGACTTGGACCTAACCATCGAGCAAGCTGGTATCGCTAACTCCGTCGTCATCCAGAAATTCTAGCTTTAATTAAGATTTTAAGGCCCCATTCAGTTTTATGTCTTCTGTCATTGCTTTTTTTTTCAAGTGTTTGAGAACCTTATCAACTATTTGGTCAATCTTAGGATTTGGATAATTTGAGAGAATCATCTAATCTCTTTTTTTGTTTTTTTTTTTGCAAAATCTTTTGAGTCATATTTGGCTTCTAAATCGCATTTCTAACGACTCAACTACCGTATCTTTTAGACAGAATAATCGTTTTTAGAATTATTAAAAAGTAATCAAATTATATGATGAGTTTGGGACTCGTGAATTACCGAATAGACCAGTTGCTGCTTAAACTCCACACACATACACGCTCCCTTAAATCAAGGTCAATAAAGTAAATTGACATACCTGCCCATCTGTCGACTCCCTGGTTTTCATTTTCCTTGTTCTCTTCAAAAAAAAAACTTTTTTGTTTAGTTTTGTGATTTAATTTAATTTTTCTCTTCAATTGTCTGTCTGTTATTCGGAATCAGAAGGGAAGCCAGAGATTTACAGTGAAAAATCTTATAGCGAGAGAGTCGTCGAAAGACAATTATTAAGTTCTCCTATTTTTGTTTCATTACAACCTTAAATCTTCCTATTCTGTTCTGTCTCTTCTTTTTCTCTCTTGCTGCCTGTTGCTTCGTTGCCTTTTCCCCCTTTTTCATTCTCCCTTCTACGTTCTCTCTCTCTCTCTCGTGCTCGATTCAGTTTGGGAATAGAAAACAAAACAAAAAGGAGCTGTCTTTACAGGGTTTATCACAAGAAAGAAGATCCCTTCTTGCTGTAAAGCTCGCATTTCTTAGGGTTTGAGTTCTCCAGATCTCTCCCTCTCTCTCTACTCTTCTGCAAATTTGTAAGCTGTTCTTCAATCCTCATATCTCTCCCAAGTTTACATTTTTTTGTTTTGGGTTCTCTCCCTGTATCTTTCTGAGTTAATCTTCAATTCAAGTTTCATGCTTCCTATTTTTGAATTCTTGATTCGTGTGTACATGCAGGGCTGTTCAATGATTAGGGTTTTATTCCAATTAGAAGCAGAAACATGAGTTTAACTGGTTTACACGACAAAGAATTAGGCTTTTGATTCCTTTGTGGCGAACTAGAGCAAAAAAAAAGAGAAGGGTCCCATTTTGAGGGAGAGAGATAAATTAGGGTTTTCTGTAGATATGATCAAGCAGATATTTGGGAAGTTACCCAGAAAGCCTTCTAAATCATCACAACATAACGAGCCAAATCCAAACGGAGAAGGTGGTGTTAACTCGTATTACGTCCCTCCTAATTCAAAACCTTCAACGAAATCATCAACTTCGAATTCAAATGGAGCCAATGGGACTATTCCTCCTTCTTCAAACAGAGTCAGTAGTAAACCAATAGGAGATGGTGGTGTTTATGAAGCTTTGCCTAGCTTCAGGGATGTTCCTACCTCTGAGAAACCTAATCTCTTCATCAAGAAACTGACTTTGTGTTGCGTTGTGTTCGACTTTAGTGACCCTTCCAAGAATCTCAGAGAGAAAGAGATAAAGAGGCAGACTTTGCTTGAGCTTGTTGACTATATAGCTACGGTTTCGATAAAGTTTAGCGATGCTGCCATGCAAGAGATTGCGAAAGTGGCGGTTGTTAATCTCTTCAGGACGTTTCCTTCTGTGAATCACGAGAGCAAGATCTTGGAAACGCTTGATGCTGATGATGAGGAGCCTGCGTTAGAGCCCGCTTGGCCTCATCTTCAAGTTGTTTATGAGCTTCTCCTTAGGTTCGTGGCTTCTTCGATGACTGATGCCAAGCTTGCGAAAAGATATATAGACCATTCGTTTGTTTTGAAGCTCTTGGATTTGTTTGACTCTGAAGACCAAAGAGAGAGGGAATATCTAAAGACTATTCTCCATCGGATTTACGGGAAGTTCATGGTGCATCGACCTTTTATCAGAAAGGCCATCAACAATATCTTCTACAGATTCATTTTCGAAACCGAGAAGCATAATGGCATTGCAGAGTTGCTTGAGATTCTTGGAAGTATTATCAACGGTTTCGCTTTGCCGTTGAAAGAAGAGCACAAGCTCTTCCTTGTCCGGGCTTTGATTCCACTTCACAGACCTAAATGTGCTGCGGCTTATCATCAACAGCTTTCTTATTGCATTGTTCAGTTTGTAGAGAAAGACTTCAAGCTTGCTGATACCGTCATTAGAGGACTTTTAAAGTATTGGCCTGTGACTAACAGTTCAAAGGAAGTTATGTTTCTTGGGGAGTTGGAAGAAGTTTTGGAAGCAACTCAAGCAGCTGAGTTTCAACGATGTATGGTTCCTTTGTTCCGCCAAATCGCTCGATGCCTCAACAGCTCACATTTTCAGGTTCGAGTCTTGGTTTTGTGTTAATGTGTAAAAATACTGCTAATAGTTTGTTAGATTCACAGTTGCTTGTTTTTGTCAGGTGGCTGAAAGAGCTCTGTTTCTATGGAACAACGATCACATAAGAAACTTGATTACTCAAAACCACAAAGTGATAATGCCGATCGTGTTCCCGGCTATGGAGAGAAACACAAGGGGACATTGGAACCAAGCGGTTCAGAGTCTGACTTTGAATGTCAGGAAAGTATTGGCAGAGACAGACCAAGTTCTGTTTGATGAATGCTTAGCCAAGTTCCAAGAGGATGAAGCGAATAAAACCGAAGTTGTAGCCAAACGAGAAGCAACATGGAAGCGTTTGGAAGATTTGGCAGCTTCCAAATCCATAAGCAACGAAGCAGTGCTAGTTCCAAGATTCTCATCTTCAGTAACTCTTGCCACTGGCAAAACTTCTGGTAGTTGAACACTCTCTGCTCTATATTTATCAGCAGGACTTTCGAAAGATCCAGCAGAGCTGTATCGACACATTCGACCACCAAGATTGGTCCTTAAAAGGGAGAAACCAAAGAAGAAGGGCAGTATCATCAGTGAATACGTTTTAACATTTTTTTTTCAGGTTTCTGGATTCAGGGGGTTGTTCAATTATTTGTTGTTTCTGATCTCTTTTTTAATTTATTCTCAGCTCTTAGAGGAGGTGAAAAAGACAATATGTGGTGTAAGAAATATGGTTCTATAGATATAGTTCTTGAGAAGACAACTAAAATAATTATTCGTATTGTATTGTGGAATGAAATTGTTCATTGAACTCTTTGAGGTTATGTTTTGGAAAATTGCAGATGGAATCATATAAACTTATTGGCGTCATTATAATGATATCATTACTTCTTTGTTCTTTGTCAATGAGTGGGGTTCAGTGTCAATGTCAAGGACAACTCATCAACAACCCAATCTATTTAATTTTGCAAAGTCAAAGTCAACTTCATTTTTTGTTTTCATCCCAAATGTAACTTCTTAGCATGACGTTTATTCAAAGATTCCTTATTCCTAAAGGACTTCTATATTAACTCAATTTGCAAGTACTACATTTCTTTGTCTTGGTATTATATTCCAAGTTTGAACATTTCACGATATTAAAATTATATATATATATATATATATATATATGCGTATAAAATAACTTAATTTTTCTTTTAAAAAACTTAGCATCTATTTTAAGAGTTACAAATGGCGATCATGCTTACTCGATTCTCTGTTGATTGTGTTTTCTTCCGCTAAGTTGTTCTCCTTTGGTTGGTTTTTGCTTGCTTTTAACCTTCTTTTGTAGTGTTGTTTGCATCAGTAAATTTTGATTATCTGTTTTTTTTTGTATTTCTGTCAAAAAAAAAACTCAAAATAGTATAAAATTCAACATTTTACCACAAAAAAAAACTTAAAAATATTTTCTTCTATTTATGAGACAAAACTAAAACGTAAAGGTGATTTTTATTTATTTTTTGAACATCAATGGTATTTATTTTAAACAACGGATATATATATGTCATCAATATATGTAATGATAATGACTCTATTCTTTTTTTTTAGTCTAAAAAAATAAAAATAAATTTTAAAAATAAGGAGAATCTACTACTATATATAATAAATATTATTAAATTGAATATGATTTTTTTTCTTCTTACAAATTGAAGGTAGTATCATAAGTTCATAAATCATACTAACAAATATATAAAGGGGCTGTATAAAAAGGGACTTGTAACCGAAGCAGAACAAGGACAAGAAACAAATACCAAAACCAGAAAGAGACCGATCCTTTGTTCTCTCTCTCCCTATGGAAACGCAACTTCAAAACGCAGACGCTGAATCCCTCCAGCTACTCCTGAATTTGAGACTCGGAGCTAAAGACAATAACAACACCAAAATCGTCAACGGATCACAACCCGCAAACTCCACCGATCAATACCAGCCGCCTTTGGACATCGAGTTCGTGGAGAAGATCTTGAACTACGAGTTCAAAGACAAGAGTTTGCTGCTGCAAGCGTTCACCGACGCTACTTTCGACGAAAGCTGCGTTTCGTACGAACGTTTAGAGTTCTTAGGAGATACGGTCTTAAATATGGTTATAACCAAACATTTATATTTTCTCTACGGAGATTCTGCACCCGGTTTGCTGACCAATCTCCGAGCGGTCAACGTTGATACAGAGAAACTGGCTAGAGTCGCTGTTAAACACAATCTCCACCGCTGCCTCCGTCATAAGAAACCCTTGCTTGAGGACCAAGTAAGTGTCTTTCTTAAAACCCTAGTCTTCGTTTAGTTTTTCCCATCTGCTCTTGACTTTGCATTTATTATCTTCTGTTCATGTTTAATTACTTTTGGTTGGTTGAATGATTCGGGAGTAGTGACGTCAATTATTTCTAGGCACGACAACTAAGTCTTCCATTGCGTACATGTTGTAACTTGTCAATTTGTCATTAATAAATATATTCAAAAGTATATGTATACTATGATTCTAAACCATGATTTCCGGATTCTATCATTCAATTAACTAGTATCAATTGATATTCTTGCTGTGTGTGTTATTATGTAAAGATCTAATAATTGACCAGAATGCTTGTTGGAGAATTTGTACAGTACATTTAGGAACACAAAAGTTCTTTAGTCAAACGACCTGGTGCGTTCTTGTGCCTTCTAGGAGTCGGTTTGAAATTCGAAGTGTGAATCTTGGTTGTCAAAACTTGATATCTCTTATATCTCATATCAGATTAAGAGAACTATGAAGTTCATCAAGATTAACATAAGTTTACTCACTCATTTGGTGTTCCTTCAAAAGTTAACAATTTTTATATCTTTGGTAATACCGTGGGTCTAAAACTACAAATTATATGGACAACATTCTTAAAAAAAAGTTTGTAAATATTAGGTGTGTTTTTCTTTTGTTTATTTTATTCAATATTGGACGTTTCTAAACATATATGAATTAACGGTGAGATTATGTGAAAAAACTAATATGTGCAGATACTGGAATTTTCAAGAGCAATAGAAAAATATCCACTACATTCGCGTGGTCTCTTGAAAGTCCCCAAGTCTCTAGCAGACATAGTAGAATCTACTATTGGAGCTCTCTACACCGACTGCGACTCCTTCGAAACCGTTTGGAAGGTAACTACATATATGCATGATATCTTTTATAATCATTCTTTAATTCAGAGGAATTAATTCATATGATCTACTAATTGATGAATTTTAATAATATATCATAGGTGGTAAAACCGTTGTTGGAGCCGATAATAACTCTAGATAAATTGGAGAATCATCCAATGACAGAACTCAATGAGATGTGTCAAAAGAAGAACTTGAAATTGAGGTTCGACGATAGTACTTGGGAAGTTGATAAAAACGTTCTTGTCTTTATCGAAGATCGTTTGGTTGGACGTGGACACCATCTTGCCAAGAAAGACAGTGCTAAAAATTGCGCTGCAAAAAATGCTATAGACAATTTTTCCCATTTCTTTTCAAAGATTTAATATCATATATATAAAAAATTGTATGAAAAAATCAGTTCTCCAAAGAAATTGTATTGTTGTTTTTATATATGAATCAACATGAATAAAATAACACCTTTTGATTAATACTTTGCTTAAATTAAGTAATAAAATCTCGAGAGTAAAGAGATTGATTGATTTACCTATTATTACTCGTCAATGTAATTTTTACGGGTGTTAATGGTTGTTAGCGTTTTAAACAAAATTATAAAAATGTTTTTTTACCGTTACATATCATTCTAAACCATTCAAAATCAAAAATTCTTCTTTTTGGTGTTTACGGTTACGAGTAATAAAAAAATTAAAAAAAAAATTATTTAAAAACTGATAAAATTCATTTAAATAAGAATATACTTAAAAATAAATTAGTTAACTATAAAATATAATAAATTAAAATTTGGATATTAAAATCTAGTATTAATTTTTCATAAAAGAATCAATTTTTCATTGAAATCATAATTTTATCCTAATTAAAAAAATATACATAAATTTTTATTGCTAATTATGTTAAACTAATGATTTTATATTTTATTATAATAACATAGTTTTGATGTTTTATTAATTATTTAATATATTTATATTGTTAATTTGTAGTTTAACCGTTAATATATTTGATAATCAAATAGTTATAAGTATTCGGAAAACATACCTGTTTTTAATCTATGTACATCAATCATATGAATTATTTAATAAAATTTGAAACTACAATCATCCACTTATGTAAACTCCAGCAACTATAACCACACTCCATACGTTTGAACCAATCAGACTCTAGTAACATTTGAAATTGTAATTGTCCATTTCCCTAAACTTCTACAACCACAGCCGCATTCAAACCAGTCAAACCATTTTTTACTTTTGTAACTTTGTCATTATCTATAGTTTTTGACTTTTCTATTTCTAAAAGTATAAAATTTAACATTTTACCCCCACACACAAAAAAATGCGTTTGTGACTTGGTTGATGGGCTTCAAAGATTCTAAAAGGCCGTAAAAACGATATCTAGAGAAGCCCAGATCTTTCCCGAAACACAAAACTTAATGACGCGTACACAAAGTACGACTAATATATGACGTCTCTCTTCAGGTAGAGTTTTTCTTGAAGAACAAGAGAGAAATAAAAGCTTTTCCCTTTTCCTCAATAAAACATATTTTTTTGATCTCTCTGTTTCAACCAAACACCTACCTTCAGATTCCAAATTGTCGGAAAGATGGATTTCGAGCTTAGATCTGCAAGAGAGAAGCTCGAGAGAGAGCAAAGAGAGAGAAAAGAAAGAGCGAAACTAAAGCTCCAACGAGAGAAGAAAGCCAAAGATGCTGCTATTAAGCAACGTGAAGCCATTGAAGCTTCTCACAGAGCCAAAAGGCTTGACGCCATTGAAGCCCAGATTAAGGTACTTCAATCCACTCTTCAAGTTAGAAATCCAAAAGTTAATAGCTTTCCTAGGTTTTTGGATTACTGGTCTAATTGGGATGTTGTAGGATCCGTAATTGTAGAATTTGATTCACAAGACCAAATTTTGACATTGACCCATCTTAATTTGAAGGTCCTAAGATCTAAAGTGAGAAACTTTCTCTGATAATTTGCTTTTTTCTATGCTGTCTTATTACAGGCTGATCAACATATGCAAGAGAGTTTAGTTGCTGGAGGAGGTATAGTGTTTGAAAGAGTCTTACAAGCTGTTTCTTTCCAAGGCATTGGTGATAAGATTAAACTACCACCATCTTGTTTCACCGAGTTGTCTGATCAAGGAGCTTTTGATAAAGGTCCTTTGTACTTTGAGCTCTCTGTTGTTGACCATAGTGATAATAAAAAGACAACTCATTCTGGTGTTCTTGAGTTTACTGCTGAAGATGGTACTGTTGGTCTACCTCCTCATGTTTGGAGCAACTTGTTCTCAGGACATGATCCAATGGATGTTCCTTTGGTTCAAATCCGTTATATCAGGCTTCCTAAAGGGAGTTACGCCAAGCTTCAACCTGATAACCTTGGTTTCTCTGATTTGCCTAACCATAAAGCTATTCTTGAAACGATTCTTCGTCAACATGCTACGCTTTCTCTAGACGATGTGCTCTCTGTAAGTTATGGGCAGGTTTCTTATAAGCTACACGTTCTTGAGTTAAAACCGGCCTCGAGCATTTCGGTTCTTGAGACTGATATTGAGGTTGATATAGTTAGTCCAGATATAGTTTCGGATCAACCGAATCAGCATGTTTTAAAGCCGCTTCAGTTTGGGAAATCTGAATCTGGAACTGTTGAGGAAGGACGATATGATTATTATAAGTTTGTGATTGACGAGGTTACTGTAGAGAAAGTAGTAGCAGGAAACGTTAAAGTTATTGTAAAGATAGATGTGGAGAAGGATGGAGCGGATACTGATCTCTATGTATCAAAGCACCCGGTTTTATTCCCTTCTCTTAATCAACACGAATGGTCTTCACATGACGTGGGTTCAAAGACCTTGATATTGGGATCAAAGGAGAGAGCTTTGAGCTCAGGGACTTACAGTATAGGTGTCTACGGCTTTAAGGGAACGGTCAAGTACCAAGTTTCAGTACTAGTTCAAGAAAGCAGCGATGGTGCTAAGGTTGGGGAACGAGCTGTGTCATCTTCATCAGATGTCGATACAGTAGAGTGTAGGAACTGTAAGCATTCGATACCAAGCAGGAGTATTGCGTTGCACGAGGTGTACTGTAGCAGACACAACGTTGTTTGTAATCATCCTGGATGCGGAATCGTTCTTAGAGTTGAGGAGGCGAAAAACCATTTGCACTGTGAAAGATGTGGGCAAGCTTTGCAGCCAACAGAGATGGAGAAACATTTGAAAGTCTTTCATGAACCATTGAGTTGTGGCTGTGGAATAGTGCTTGAGAAAGAACAGATGGTACGTATATGAAAACTGTCATTGTACTCTCATTACCTTGTTTTGTGTTGTTTCGAATTGGTTTTTGTTAACATGAGATTGTGATATTGTTGCAGGTTCAACATCAAGCAAGAGATTGTCCTCTTCGTTTAATCGCTTGCAGGTTCTGTGGAGATATGGTTGAAGCGGGTAACTCTGCAGCTGATGTTAGAGACAGGATGAGAGGGATGTCTGAACATGAGAGTAATTGTGGTTCAAGAACTGCACCTTGTGACTCTTGTGGTCGGTCTGTGATGCTCAAGGAGATGGACATTCACCAGATTGCTGTTCATGGCAAGAGTAGCTAATACGGTTTCCGCCCTTGATACGAAAGAATAAACTGCTTGTAATGTTGAAATTGTTTGTTGTTTGAACAGAGAAGCATCCATTTGTAAGCAGTTTGTATTATTTATGACATTTATGATTCTTGAAAGTCAAAATCCGAAACAAAAAGTATCTTTCAGTTATGGATATATGGATGAGTAGAGCCCAGAGACCTCGAGTGTACAATTTTTGACTTACCAAATATGTCGATAAATTGATATATCAACAACCGAAACTATATAGAAAAAAAAGAGACAATGATGCTTAGTGTGTAAGTTTATTACAGTGGGTCAGGTGTAATGACAAATGATTGATTGTGATTGTTTTGTTACAGCTAAAATAATATAAATTCCATTGAGAGACCAACTTGCTTGGTCAGTGTTTGTTGATTTCTTTCTGAATCCAATATTTTTCTGTGGCTGAGAATAGAGCAGTGAGGAAGAGCCTTTGTACTTTGCAAGTTACCAAAAAGAAGTTTAAAACAAAATTGAATATAAAATAAAACAAAATTGAATATAAAATCATACAAAATTTGCCTTCAATGATGGGATGTCTCTACTGGTTTCCATTAATATAATAATTAGCTTTAACCAAAAAATATCAGATGCTAATTTCTTGGTTTATTCAAGTGGATCCAGATCTTTCTTCCTAAAAGGAGTTTACGCATATATAATTGATGATTATATATTCCACTAACCTTTGTTATGGCTCCAAAACATATTTAAATAGTAATGGTAGAGTAGTAAAAAAGTCGCTTCTTTACCAACAACATGTATTTGACCAAATCTGAGTATTAAAGGTAATATAGCAACAACATTAATATATACAAACAGTGACTACTAAATACTATGGTTTGGTGTAGTAGTTAAAAACCAATTCACAACGTTCTCTTTAGTCGTTAATCTTTATACTTGCATTCAGAATTAAAACGAAAAGAAAGAAACATAACATGACACTAATTTGACGTTTATTATTCACGTTAACACACTAATAATCAACTGTGCCATTTCCAAAGTTTATCTTACACAATCGGACCAAGAGAATACGTACAAAAATATATATAAAATAGTCAATATTTTGCACGAGAATTCTGACTTCTATAAAGTATTGTGTGCAAAGATAATTCTGAATTCTAGAAAGTATTTTGGCAAAATCCACCATACTATTATTATACGGGAATGCAGTTTTGGATCCAAAATCTTATATTGGCGAAAAAGTATATTTGGAATTTTGGATTCCGACTTTTACAGTTTTCAATTATCCACCGAAATAAAAACTATTAAAAATTAAAAAAATATCTATATATAGTGGTTGTGATATTTTGTAAGCTTGTGTTCACACTCGCTAAAAATTAACCGTTTTTTTTTATGGCGGGTCCACAAACTTTACCTTATCCACGTATTTGAGACATTAGATTTAACATAAAAGAAAGCCAATATAAATAATCAGAGCCACTAGTTTATGCACTGGACAAAAAAACAAAAATTTCCAATTTAAATCTATTCTCATCGAAAAAATGGAAAATAAACGTTAGGAGACAATTCCAAAACAACACACTCCAATTTCATTAGTGCCTACTTATATAATTTCCTTGTCATTTTCTTTTAGTCACGGTTTTAATTTACTCGTCGGTCACTTTCATACGAAAGAGTATCTTTATTTTCTTTCTTTTCTTTGTGTAATAAATACAGAAGGCTCACGTTTTGCCAAGTGCGCAACAGTACTTTAGCCTTCACGGATTTAAACAATAAATTCGCAGTAATCAATCTTTTAGTCGAATCTTAGTATTTTCAGACATTTTTCCTTAAATCCCGGCAAGAAAAAAAAAACTGATTTTTCCTTCTTCTTCATCTTCTTCTTCTTCTGTTTCTGTTTCTGTTGTCTTTAGCCGTTTGCGTCTGAAAGCTTTACCTTACTACAAGAACAGGAAAGCTTTGTCTTTTACCTCTTTTAGAAGGTAATGGAAGAGAANAAAAAAATTTTTTTTTTTTTTTTTTTTTTTTTTTTTTTTGAAAACCAAAACCAAAAGCTGGTTTTTTCACTTTACTTTTAAGCAAATCTGGTTTCTTCAGTGTTCTTAGTGACTGTGACCGATGGTTCTCGTATCTGTTTGGATGCTCTTTTGAGTAAAACAAAAACAGGAACAGAACCCTTTTTTTCTTACATCAACTTTCAAAGTCTAGAATTCCTCCAGTTTTGTCTGAATCTGTCCTTTCTTTTTCTTATCCAGGAAGATAAAGACAGTAGTATAGTATTTTCCACACTCGTATGGCTACAATAGACGATATTGGAGTAGCAGCAGCAATCAATATAGTCACAGCAGTTGCTTTCTTAATAGCTTTTGCAATACTCAGGATTCAACCAGTTAATGACAGAGTCTATTTCCCTAAATGGTACCTCAAGGGCTTAAGAACTAGCTCTATACAAACCGGTGGCTTTGGTAGCAAATTTATCAATTTGGACTTCAGGTCCTATGTTCGTTTCCTTAATTGGATGCCTGAAGCACTTAAAATGCCAGAACCTGAGCTTGTCGATCACGCAGGACTCGATTCTGTTGTCTACTTGAGGATCTACTTACTCGGGTATATATATATATATCTTATCTCCAAAGCTCTTTTCTTTCCTCCAAAGCTCTTTTTCTTGACGCTATGGTTTTAAACTGCAGACTCAAGATCTTTTTCCCCATAGCTTGTCTTGCTTTTACAGCAATGGTGCCTGTTAATTGGACAAACAAGGGATTGGATCGGTTAAAGCACACTAATATAACTTACAGTGATATTGATAAACTTTCTCTATCGAATATACCAAATGGATCAGCAAGGTAAGAGATACGTCTCCAAGTTTGGTGGGTTTTTCTTTGTTCGAATAGTGTATTGATGAATAATGGTAATTTCATTGGTCTTCACGTTCCAGTAGATTTTGGGTGCATATATGTATGGCTTATGCCATCACCTTCTGGACATGCTTTATGCTGAAGAGAGAGTACCAGAATATAGCTTTAATGAGGCTACAGTTTCTTGCAAACGACGAAAGGAGACCTAACCAGTTCACTGTAATGACACTTGACTTTGAATCTTTTTGATCCTCTTGAGTTTTGCTTTCTGATAGAATCACTCAAACATGGTGGATTTTCTTAAATGTTATAGGTGCTGGTAAGAAACATTCCCACAGATCCTCATGAATCAATATGTGAACTTGTTGAACATTTCTTCAAGGTCAACCATCCAGAGCACTACCTCACTTACCAGGTAAAGTCATCTTTGGGATCTTCTGATATATCCTTCTCTGACTTGATTTCTGCGTTGACGATTCTTGACCTGCTTTAACTCAGGCAGTCCACGATGCAACCAAACTCTCAGAATTGGTTCAGACAAGAAAACAAATGCAGAATCTGCTCGATTACCAGATTAACAAACACATGAGGACAGTATCTAAACGGCCAGTAATAAAGGTAAACTCACATTTGCAAAAGCTTAAGTTTCTCCTTTGTTGTTACTCTTCAAGACTAATTCCAATGCCTGCAACTAGATGGGATTTCTTGGCTGTTGCGGTGAAGAAGTTGATGGAATCAAGTACTACACGTCCATGGTCGAGAGTCTAACGAGAGAAGTAAAGCGTTCATCTCAGCTATGCTGTTTGCTTTTATTCTCCATTCCTCATTTGAAACATTTAATCAAAACTCACGTCAAATGTTTCAGATAACTGAGGAGAAGCAGAGGTTAAGGACAGGGACAAAGTCGATAGTGCCTGCAGCTTTTGTGTCTTTCAAGAGCCGTTGGGGAGCAGCGGTTTGTGCTCAAACTCAACAGTCAAGAGACCCAACAGAATGGCTCACCGAGTGGGCTGCAGAGCCACGTGACATTTACTATGACAACCTGGCATTGCCATATGTCGACCTTAAGATTAGGAGGATCATAGTAGCCATCGCATACTTCTTCCTCACCTTCTTCTTCATGATCCCAATAGCATTTGTACAATCACTCGCCAACATCGAAGGGATAGAGAAGGCTTTTCCTTTCTTGAAGCCCCTTATAGAAGTGTATGTCTCTGTCAATCTCCATGAAGATATGATATTATCAATCTATTTTGTCCCGTTGATAGAATCTCTAACGTTTTTCTTTGGTCTTTGTGTACAGGAAATTGTTTAAGTATATCATCCAAGGCTTCCTTCCTGGGATTGCCTTGAAGATCTTTCTCCTTTTCCTCCCGAGAATATTGATGCAAATGTCCAAATTCGAAGGTTTTGTCAGCACATCCTCATTAGAAAGAAGAGCCGCAAGTAGATTCTACATGTTCCAGTTCATCAATGTTTTCCTCGGAAGCATAGTCACCGGGACTGCTTTTCAACAACTCAACAGCTTCCTTAACCAGTCTGCAAACGAGTATGTTGTTTAGAAACTCCCTCTTGTCTACGTTTTAAATCTCATATTTCTTTCTGACTTCTTTTTCTTCTGCAGTATTCCAAAGACAATTGGCGTCTCGATTCCAATGAAAGCGACCTTCTTTATAACATATATAATGGTGGATGGATGGGCAGGTGTTGCTGGGGAGATACTGAGGTTGAAGCCGCTCATAATCTATCATCTAAAGAACTCTTTCCTAGTGAGAACCGAGAAAGATAGGGAAGAAGCAACTGATCCTGGAACCATAGGATTCAATACTGGCGAGCCTCAAATACAACTCTACTTCCTTCTTGGTCTCGTTTACGCAGCAGTTAGCCCCATCCTTCTTCCCTTTATCATCCTCTTCTTCGCCCTGGCTTACGTAGTGTACCGTCATCAGGTGAGTTAAATGAACCCTCTGCTTCCTTCTTTCCTCCAGAGTTCGAGCATTGTTTGGTAACAGTGAAGAATTCATTGCAGGTTATAAATGTGTATAACCAAAAGTATGAGAGCGCAGGGAAGTTCTGGCCTGATGTTCACAGGCGTGTTGTGACAGCACTGATTGTTTCGCAGCTGCTCTTGATGGGTCTTCTAAGCACCAAACAAGCTTCTAAGTCTACTCCTTTGATTCTTGTACTTCCGGTGCTGACCATCGGGTTCCACATGCACTGCAAAGGCCGTTACCAACCTGCTTTTGTCACATACCCTTTACAGGTTAGTTAAAACAAAAATAAGTGAGGATCTCTAGTAGCTTTGAGTGCAATGTGGTAAGCTTACCATTTCGATGTTTCGAGCGAAAGCAGTAACATCTTAGCAATCTATTTTACCTTTTGTCTTTATCAGGAAGCCATGATCAAAGATACACTGGAACGCACACGTGAGCCAGACCTAAATCTCAAGGCTTTCTTTCGAAATGCGTATGCCCACCCGGAGTTCAGGGTTGGAGAAAATCTAGAGCTAGAGATGGCCGTGGAGAAGCCTGATAAGTTACCAGACCTAGTGCCCACTAAGCGTGGCTCTTGGAGAAACACTCCTTTGCCTAGCAAACATAGCAGCCCTTATTCACCTTGATGCTTGCTCTGTTCTACCTTTAACGGTGATTCTTTCATGTTCTATGTACATAGGAACAATTGTATTAATTGCAAGAGAAAAATACCATTGAAAAAGCATACGGGACGTTACGGCTAGAATCATAATCCTTTGAGTAGAAAAAGCAAAAAAATAAAATATAAAGAGAATTAAATTACATACGTGCAGGTCAGTGCCAACTATGATTACAAAGATTTCACTCGAAAATTCTCTCTCCGTAAGTGTCTAGAAGTGGCTGAAGAGCTTTACGACCATCAGCATGAGCAAGAACTAGACGTAGTCTGCGTTTAACTCCATTGTCTGGGGTGATTTTCTTATCGAACATGCTCTCAAGAAGCGGGACCGCATCTTCAACCTTGTTTAGTTGAAGAAAGCCTGATATGATAGTGTTGAACAAAACAGAATAAGGTGAACAACCCTTTGGGTCCAATTCATAGAACAATGCTGTGGCTTCTGATAGCATCTTATGTTTGCAGAGGGCACCGATAATTATGTTGTATGTTACGACATCTGCCACCAATCCCATGTTTTGGATTTCATCAAAGAGTCTCTTTGCCTCATCCAGTTTCCCATTTTTTATGAGACCACTGATGAGTGCATTGAACTGAAATATGTCGGGAGATTCACCAGACTTTCGTATTGAACTGAAGATTTCTTGGGCGGCATCTGAATCTCCAGCTCCGCAATAAGCGTGTATCAGTGAAGTGTATGTAGAACCCTCTGGTTTCAACCCCTCACGCTTCATACGTCTTCTAAGCTCAATGGCTTCCTCTAGCCTTCCATGCTTGCAATATCCACGGATCATTATACTGTACGTAATGGTATTAGGCACCAAACCCTTGTCCGAGATTTCATCAAAAAGTCTCTTTGCATCACTCGATTTTCCACTTTTCATAAGACCATCGATGAGAACATTGAACTGGATTATGTTTGAGGCATGACCAGTTGCATCAAAGATTTCTAGGGCAATGTCCCAATTTCCGGCCTGGCTTGCACCACGTATTAGTGTCGTGTATGTAGCACTGCTCAGTTTCATCCCCTCACGTCCCATTCTTCTCATGAGCTCCATGGCTTCCTTCATTTTACCATACTTGAAGTAGCCAAAGATCATACGGCCATATACTACAGCATCTGGCACCAAGCCCTTGTCCGGGATTTCATCAAATAGTCTTCTTGCTTCATCTAACTTATCTTTTTTGATCAGACTATCAATGAGAACAGTGTAATGGTGTGTGTTCGGAGAGAAATCGGACTTGCACATTACATCAATGACTTCTTTGGCAACTTCTGAATCTCCAGCTTGGTTAACAAAGCGGATTAATGACGTATATGTAAAGCTATCAGGCTTCAACCCTTTACAATTCATTTCTCTTATTACCTCGATGGCTTCCTCAAGTTTCCCATAGTTACAGTAGCCACTGATCATTATGTTGTAAGTAACGAGATTAATCTCAACCTCGTCATGCCTCATCGACTCGAACAGTTTAATTGCGTCTGCAAGCCTGTCCCCTGTGAATAGACCATCCAACAGCGAGTTATATATTTGTGAGTTAGGCTCCAAACCTCGATTGATCATTGAGCCATACACATCAATCGCTTCACTCAGCTTATTCGCTTTGCAAAGACGACTTATCAAAGTGTTGTAAGTACAAACATCCGGTGATAAACCTTTGCTCACCATTCCATTAATCATCTCTGCAACATCGTCCCACAATCCCGCTTTGCATAGTCCGTAAATGAAAGAGTTATAAACAAAGAGAGAAGGAGAGATCCCTTGAGCAATCATCTCATCGAAATATACACGCGCCTCCTTAAGTCTCCCTGAGTTACTCAATCCATGAATAATCACTCTAAAAGCAGGAGCGTTAGGTGAAACACCATTCGCAGTCATGTCTCTAAACACTGCCACTGCTTCATCGATTGACTTGTTCCTAACAAAGGAGTGGATTATAAAACCATACGTTTTCACGTTACCCACCCAACCAGTAGCAACCATCCTTCTATAAAAATCTACAGCCACGCACGTTTCCCCAATCTCACAAAGCTTACCAATGATAGTCCCACAGAGAGATAAATCACACTTAATCCCTCTCTCAGACATTTTATCAAACAGTTGAAGAGCATCCTTCACTTTCCCTTGATTACACAAACCAACCACGAAAGTATCAGCTGTTACCTTGTCAGGTTCCAAACCTCTCTTCAAGACATCACTCAGAACAACAAACCCATAATCGATTTTGTCCAAAAGACGAAACGCATTAATCAAAATGGTCGAAGTACACAGATCAGGATCAATGCCTTGATGTCTTATCCTCTTATACATATAGATCACTTCAAGAGACTTACTAACTTTCATGCAAGAACCGAACAGGTGGTTATAGGTTTCAATGGAAGGCATTGGGTTTGTCTCTACGAGAAGCTTTTCGAAGTAAAGCAGAGCTTCTTTAAGGTTTAGTTCACCAGCTTTGCATACTTGGCACACCTCAACTTCAAGCTCGCTTCGAAACTGAACAGTGTTGTTATTTTGGGTCTTCGGTTGGAAAAGAGATGACAGTGACGAGAGTGAGCGGGAACAAGGCTTTGCTCCGACGTTCATCGGAAGATAGAAGCGGCAGAGCATTTTTCAACTGTTTTTGGTTAGTTATGATTCTTTCGGTTTGTGATTTTCTTTCCTTCAAATTCAATGTAATCTGTGAGTGTGAGCCGACATTGTCGTATAACCTCGAAGACTTCCGGCGAAACTCGAAGAAGATCAAAAGCTTGTTGTTCATTGTCGTCAAACGGTTTGGGTCTATACCGTCTATTTGGGCTTTGTACCTCTCTGCTTGTTCAACCAATTTTACTTTTCATTATTAAATTGGTTTAACTGACCGGTTTAACTTAGAACCAATTACATATAAGACTCTAGCCAACAGAATGATATAGAATAATGAATTTTTCCTTATTATTTAAAATATTTATTAGAGAAATACCTCTAAATAAATTAATTTGGAATTTTGTGACCAAAATGTTTTGAAAAAAAAAAAAAATGTTTTATTAAAGAAGATAACAAAACTATTATACTCCTCATTTCCAAAATATTTTAAATGGTTATTGATGAATTTCTCCATCAATTTCAATATAATTATCTCTCTCTCGAATTTCTCTTTCCGTTAATTTCTGTTATTTTTTTGCCAGCGATGAATTGTCTCCAATCAAATTCACCTGCAATCTCAATTTCATGAGTTATGGAACTGAACAATAGCGTCAATTTCAACTTGAATTTCAATCACACAGACCCTAAGTAGTGCTTTGATTACGATTTTGTAGACATAGGCAACCGATCCAGTATTAGTGAAGGTTCTGCGATACAAATTCTTACGTCTTCTCTCGTTTCTTCTTTTTGTTTCTTGTTTTTTTTAATACTCGTTATTCCTTTCATAAATATGTATTAATCTTTTATAATTTTGTAGAAACAAATTGGTAATGTCTTTCAGATTCAGGGGAAAACAACAATATATATTTGACTGCTGATAAAATATTCATTAACTCAACAAACAATAAAGATAATTGGGAAATATATGACACTGAAAGATTACATTGCGAAATTTATGTGGAGATTAACAAGTCAAATATCATAACACTCATGAAAAACAACATATAGATATCTTCTTAATTATTCATTATACCCTTCCTAAAGATGTATTAATCCTTCCTAATTTTGCAGAAACGAACTAATAATATTTTAAGCTTTAGAAAAAAAAAACAACACATCTTTGATAGCTGATAAAGGTGAACTTTCAGTTCTTCTGCATCATATGCCACAAGTGCAGCAAACGTGGCATAGGAGAACACATCAAGAGTAGTTGCATAGCACTATATGATGAAGTTTGTAATTTTTGTTTTTTAATGTTTTTAATGAAGCTTTTCATATGTTTTAGAAAAGCTTTCCCAAATATCTATTCATTCATTCATTTTTACTTGTTTGGATTTTAAGTTTTTTTTTTTTGGATTTTGATCTTGGTTATAGAGCTATTTCTTTTTCGATTTTTGGTCTTGATTACGAATTTATATGAGCTATTTTTGGAATTGATTGTGGATAATATGTACCAACTCTTTAATTTTTCAAAATGTAACAAATATGGAATGTCTTCCTAAATAGGTATTACTGCTTCCTAAATTTATTGAAGTATCGTTGATTATATATCTACAAGTTCCCATACACACTGACAAATTCGGTCGAAATCATACTTTACTAACATATTTTTATTTATTTCAGAAGGCCTTCCTAAATATGTGTCAATGTTTCCTGAATTTACAATAGCTGTTTATGACGCCTCCTCTTCAATTTTAAATTTCAAAGGTGGAATCTTAATCGTTCTTGAAAAAAAAAAATCCATCCAAAATCTTTCATAAAGTACCAAAAAATTCAAAAGAAAACAAAACCTAGGTTCAGAAGAAAACAAAAATCAGTTTCAAAACAAAAAAAAAAAATTTGTTTGATTTTTTAACGGAAAATTTTCTAGAAACGAGAAGGAGCACCACAACCACCAAACTTCTTGAGCTCCCACCGCCTCGGATCCACCACGAGTAGAGTTATATTGTATCGAATCAGAATTTCCAACCATAAGTAAATAAGATCTCACGATTCATATATAAGTTTGGAAAATTACAGAGGAAGAGTGGCGGACAACGAGCACGTGAAAAGCAGAAAGAAGACCCTAGATGTGTTTTTAGGGTTTTGAATTAGAAAATTTATAATGGTCAATAAATCATTTAAATGAAACATTTTTATCTTTTTTGCATTTCCAAAACATTTTTGGGATAAAAACTCAAAAGTATACTAAAATGGAGATTTGCCCTATTTATTAGGGACAATTAGCAAAATAACCTATTTAAGATTTAAAATTTGGAAAATACACTAATTTTTTTAATTTTTTGAAAACTACACTTATTTATATATGATAAGACTCTTTTGACCTATATTTTAGTAAATAAAATTAAAAATTCCAAATATTAATATTTAATTAACTTATTTGAAGATAAAAATATATTTTAAAATATATATAACTGGATAACATTTTAAATATTTTAAAATGATCTCTAATAAAAATCTGTTTTACTAACTAATCTTACATAAATACCTTACTTAAAACTTTTTATTCTATTTATTATTGAGCTTTAAAAACAAAAAAAAAACTCTTTTGATCAGTTATGAAATTTTCAAAGATTAGTTTAAATAAAATTTCACCAAACATCATATTAACATTTTTTCTTATTCTAAAAAGTAAAAACAAAATATAATAATAAAACATTATAATAATCAATAAATTCCAAAAAAAAAATCAGAAGTTGAAAATCCAAAAATAAAAAAATTTAAGATATCAGATATTTCACAGTTTTAAATAATATAAATACTAATTATATATTACTCATTTTATATGTTTATATTTATATGAAATAAAATTTAAATATTAAATTTATTAAAATTTTTAATTAGATTAACTTAGTCAATTCAATTATGAAAAAGTGTAGTTTTCAAAAGTATAAAAAATGGTGTAGTTTTCAAAATATAATCTCAAATTAAGGTACTTACCCAAATTTCCTCTATCTATTATTCATAAGTAATATTTATTACATATGATTTCTTCTTATTTTAACAGAGAATTATAAAACAAATATATTCCTTATAAAAATTGAGAAAGAACAATAAGTAATAAATATTATTTTTATTCTTTTTTATTTAATTTCTCTTCGTTCTTTTTTTCTTCGTTACCATTATTCCTTAATTAATTCCCATTCAAAGCCATAGTTTTTGCTTTAGAATTTATAACTAAACCCTGAACCCAAGATTGGAAACCGAATCCGACTCAAAATTCCAAATCCAATCCGAACGGGGAACATAAAATTTTCCAAATGGGGTTTAAAAATAAGTGTTTCGGGTTTTGGATAATATCCAAATGAATATCCGAAAAAATCTGAAATTAACCATTTTTATTTGTTTTAGATAATTTAAATATTTTAAAATTTTTAATTTTATCATTTTTTTTAATGATGCATAAATTTGAATATATTTTTATAATGTTTAAGATGGTTTTATTAGTTTTATTGTTTAATTTTTTATGTTTTTAATTAAAATCTATTACTTTAAAAATGGGTATTCAGATTCAAGGGGGTATTATCCAAATTAGAATTGACTTTGGATGTAAAATGAATTCACAATAATGAACAGATAGAAAAACAATAATTTGAAGTAGGATCCGCAAAATTGTGGAAAATTACTTAGTTATATTAATGAGAGAGACTTAGAGCATCCTCATGAATAAAAATTTTAGGCAGTATCTAAAATAATCTAAATATTAATATTTTAAAATAATTTTGTTATATAATTAACTTTTAGGATTAAAAATAAATTTACTACACTAAATAAGAGACACATATAACTATGAGTATCTAAAAAGTTCTCATTTGAGATTTGTTTTGTCTTTCTCTCTCATATTTTCTTTTAATTTTAATTTATCTTAATTTTGAGATACTCTATCATATACTACTGATGGAGGTGCTCTTATAGTGGGTATGCATCAGTATAGAGTGAAGTTAATTTTAACTTGGAACCATATTTTTTGTGTTTTGTTTCTATGCTACCTCTGTAGAAACGTTCTCAATAATGCGAGGTGTTTTGATTGGTGTAAGAAAGTTGGCATGATGGTCCATTATTGTTTTTTTGGACCTTCTAAAAAAAATTAAAAAAAAAAACTCGTGACCCTAGGTGTAAGTACAAATGGGTCTTTATAGAGTGAAGTTACTTCTAGACCTGGGACCATACGTTTTGTTGTCCTTGTGTTTTGTTTCTATGCTACCTCTGTAGAAACGTTTTCAGTCTTCTCTTTCAGTGAAAGCTTCTTGAAATCTTCGTATGCTCATATGCAAACCGTAAAACAATGTTGTTGACTCTTGAGTCTTGAAAGCCGAATTCTCTATCGAAAGAAAGGATACTAATCAAGGGTCATTGCTGAAATGTGTTTGTGTTCCAGGCTGCTGCATGTGGAACCTAGAATTAATGTGTATTTGATGAGATGGTCGAGGAGCAGAAGCTAGTTTCTACAGATCCTTTTTTCGTTAGTAACATTTTGTCTCAGTTAATAACTTATTCTCATTGTTTTCCCTTTCCCGGTTGTATCTATCGTATGTGGGTTTGTGTGTATTTATCTTTTAGTTAGGTTTCGTTTTCGTAATTAATGTAACAGGTTTGGCTAAATCACCCAGAATTTGCTTCGGGATATTAACTTGCGTATTCATCATGAATGTTTGCGTTTTACAAAAAGAGAAAAGATTGTTAATTGGCAAATTGAAATGATTGGTTTGTTTTTGATGTACTGATACAAACAAACAAAAAAAGTCTTGTCTTACGTTAACCCATAGCGGTGGTTAGAGTAATGATAGACATGTGTTTCTCGATTTTTATTTCCGTTCACACAAAAAGCTTTAAGAAAGATCTTCATATCGTCGTAACAACTCCAAACATGTGGTAGCTAGAGCATCTATACTCCAACTCGAAAGAGGTACACACTCACTGATCTTTGTCGATAGTATGATAGTATCTATCTACATATCACTTATGGACCATGGTGATCGTATGCATGTGATTGCTAACATTCACTCATTTTTGTTTTCGGGGTTTTTAATTTATGTGAATATATAATATTGATCGAAGCAATACTCCAACTGATTATTTTCTTGGGTTTAATTCTTCTTAACTTATTACTCGTAGTGTTTCTTATTAACTATTGACCCATAATATTCCTAACCTCTCTTCTATTACTGTAAATCATATCTTCCGAAACATAACAAAGATTTTGACCGGTTATTACTTAAATGAGTGACTCAGAGTGAGCTTTGTGTTTAACTTTTGTTCTTGTCTACTTTTGTGTTTAAGTAGTAGTGGTTTGGTAATTCTTAATTATTTGAAAACGAATTGTTTTGTAAATGATTTTTATTCAAATGTGAAATTTAATTGATAATTTTTATTTGATCGGTCAAAATGATACTATCATTTTAGACTCATTAATGTTTTTGGTAAATAGGCTAATCGACAGTTACACTCATAATGAGAATATATTTTAAAGTTCGAATTATCCCTGGTTATAAAAAAAAATAAACAATAATAAATCCTAAACATAAATCCTTGATTATAACTTATACGCATGTACACTAAACGCGAAAAATAGACTAATATTCTTCGGTTTGGATATATACACTTTCAAAAGTATTTTATGATTTTTTTTTTTTTTTTTTATGTTTGGCGGGTTTTTCTAAAATGTGAACGCAATCGCATAATCTTTTGGAACAATTTTGTCTTAATCGTGTTTGTGTCAATGTCCTCGATCGTTTCAAACGTAATTTCTATGTTTGCATTCATATGAAAAAAAAGCGATTGTACAAAGTTAATATATAGCTTTTTACTGTTATACAAAGTATTCTTACAAAGTGCAAACGCAAAAGAGTCTGTCCTTCTACGGTTGACGTTTGTATTTCGTACCGACAAACAAAATGTACTTATATATATTAGTGCTTTTATGGGTCTTGTATATACATTAGAGTTTTATCTCAAACGCAAACGCAAACAAACGCAAACGAACAATTCAGGCCAATATTCATAAATATTTATGTTCTCTTTGTTTATTTATTTATCTCCCAAGATATCTACAACCCATATAGGCAATACAACTCCAAGATAATTTCCAAAAACGTTGTAAACTCAAAAAGATGTTCTTGAGAACAATGGCGTCTTCTTCACCGCCACCACCATCGTCAACATCCCTAGCATCACAACAATCGTCACCACCACCGTCTCAGCTTCCCCTCCGTACGATGCCTGGATCGTACGGTTGGCCATTGGTGGGAGCGTTATCAGACCGTTTAGATTACTTCTGGTTCCAAGGACCCGATAAGTTTTTCAAGACAAGAGCAGAGAAGTACAAGAGCACTGTCTTCCGTACAAATATTCCTCCTGCTTTTCCTTTCCTCGGCAACGTTAACCCCAACATCGTCGCCGTCCTCGACGTCAAGTCATTTAGCTATCTCTTCGACATGGATCTAGTTGATAAAAGAGATGTTCTCATAGGGGATTTCCGGCCTAGCCTCGATTTCTACGGCGGCGTTCGTGTCGGAGTTTATCTTGACACCACCGAGCCAAAGCACGCCAAGGTCCGTACATACGTTGCTTTGCTAATTATTGCTAATATTATGAATAATATCAAGTAACTAACATGGTACTATATAGATTTTACCACCATTGAAATCAAGCTACGACATTCAACCAAACCTAATTATCCATTATGAATGGAATGGAACCGCACAAAAAATTATTTTACTTAATTTATATTTATCTATCATTCTACCTTTTTTTGTAGTTTTTGATGTGACTAGTTTTGATGTCTAGTCATTTATCTACCATTGAATTGATCTATATGGTAGTGGCAAATTTTAAGCGGATTTGGTACATTTAACGGGATTTTTTTTCAGCGTTTTTAGTTAATTACTAGATCGGTGGAAAAAAAAGCTGCTGACAATTTTATAAGAATAAATTAATTTTAAGTAAAAAAATTTGTTGACAGATTTTTTTAAGCAATGGTTTAGTGAAATGTAAGTTGGTGTTACTTTTCATTTATAAATATATATTTTTATAAAAAAAAATTGCTGATATAAACAAAATTGTAAAGAGCAAAAGTATGTTTAGTGTTTTTCTTAACCAAAAAAAAATCTAGGAAACAAAAATTATATGAAAAACGTTTTTAAGTTGGCGTATTTCCACCATTCCGTTAAATCAGTTAAGATCGTGTTCACTATCTGATTCAAGTGCGTTATTGTCATGCATGAGTAGTAGAAGTCTCATCAGTAATCAATAACTTTAAAAGTCAAATCTTTTAATTCATTTTTATTAAAAAAAAAGTTTATTCATGTCAGGTCAAAAGTTTCGCGATGGAAATACTAAAACGAAGCTCAGAGGTATGGCTACGAGAGCTTCTCTCCAACCTCGGCAAGTTCTGGGAAACAGTAGAATCCGACATATCTAAAAACGATAGCGCTTCGTATATCATCGGTCTCCAACGCTGCATGTTCAACTTCCTCTCCACTTCTCTCACCGGTGCAAACCCTTCCTCATCGCCCGACATAGCCGAGAACGGTTGGCAGATGCTCGACAAATGGCTCGCTATTCAGGTCATACCCACCACCAAGATCGGCATTGCTCAGCCGCTCGAAGAGATCTTCCTCCACTCATGGGCTTACCCTTTCTTCTTAGTCGCTGGTGATTACCAAAAGCTTTACAACTTCATCAACGAAAACGCCGGAGATGTTCTCCGGTTAGGTGAAGAGGAGTACGGGTTGACACGGGACGAGACTGTACATAACCTCCTCTTCGTGTTGGGTTTCAACGCGTACGGGGGCTTTTCCGTCTTTTTACCTTCTTTGTTCGGAAGAATCGCTGGAGATAATACCGGTCTCCAGGAGAGGCTGAAAACCGAAGTGAGGAAGGTTTGCGGTTCCGGTTCGGGTTTGAATTTTCGGACGGCTAACGAATTGGAGCTGGTTAAATCAGTGGTTTACGAAACGCTGCGTTTGAGTCCTCCGGTTCCTTTACAGTACGCACGTGCGAGGAATGATTTCAAGATAAGCTCACACGATGCTGTTTACGAGGTCAAGAAAGGTGAGCTTCTCTGCGGTTACCAGCCGTTGGTGATGAGAGACGCTAACATCTTTGAGGATCCTGAGGAATTTAAACCGGACCGGTTTGTTGGTGAGACCGGGTCCAAGTTGCTTGATTATCTGTTCTGGTCAAATGGTCCACAAACCGGTACGCCTAGCCCGTCGAACAAGCAGTGTGCAGCCAAGGATATGGTTACAATCACGGCTTGCTTGATCATCGCTGATTTATATCTCCGGTACGATAAAATTACCGGCGACGCCGGGAGTATCAAATCCGTTGTAAAGGCTACATAAGGAAGATTCGTTATTGATTATGTAATCAATCTTCGACGCTTTCATACATATTTCGGAGTGTATAATTAATATTTAAATAATCGAAACGCAAATGATCGTGTAAGAGAAATTATTGTTACAGTTTTTCTTACGGAACTATATAAATGTAACCTACAATTCTCATACATTATGTAAATGATCTTCAGTCATGTCTTTTTTTTTTTTCTATCACATGGTTGAACTGTCTAATCCTCAAATTAGTATATCACCTCTTGTATATTTTTTTTTTTCAAATTACATGCATGATTACCGACTAATCACATTTGTTCGCGCAACAAAATTGCTGTTTTGCCGAATGAATAACACACTATTTTACCATGCCATAGTCATACTTACACAATTTCCCAAAAATGCAAAAAACATCATTTTCGCCAATCTAAGACCATCATTAACGCAGGTATCTTAACGAAGTTTTTCGGTTTTTATTGAATTAAAATAAATCAAAATCACATTTTATACTCGGATCCGTTTCTTAAATCAGACCTTTAAGAAACAATTTCCTAATGCCACGTGTCTCTCTATGCTTTCCTTTCTTTTTTTCTGCGTCTCTCCTCCCTCTCCTTCGAATTAATTTTCTCTCATTCTCCAAATCAAAAAAAAAAAATGAGGACGATAAATTAGCTTTTGATCCCTTCCAAATCGTCTATTCCAAGGAGAGAAGCTTACACTGAGCTCCATAGAAGTCCGTGGAGGAGAATCTGTAGCAGACCAATCTGTCGTCTCCTTATTTCTACAGAATTGCTGAATTCCACACCGAACTCGAATTACTCTCGTCAGCTACGTTGAAAAATCCTTGCAGCAAGCATGCCGTAGAGCTTGAACAGTCGTTCATGGAGTTTGTATTTCTTTTCTCTGTATGCTGTTTATTGGTTCCATAGTTTTGCTTTGCTTAGTCCTTAGATTCATAATAGAGGGTGATCATAGTTCCGATCTATGTATCATTAAAATCTATTTGCAGAGAGTAACTGTGTTTAATAGTTTGCTAAATTGTATAAGACTATGTGATCATTGAGATTTGATGAGGTTTATGGAGCAAAATATTATCGTTTTTTGTTATTTAAGTTTGTTAGTGAAGGATAAGAAGTCGTCTCAGAATGGTACTAGATGGTTCCTGTTCTCAAGCTGATAAGACAGATGTTAAGACATGGTTGTGATGTATTAGTCTGCAATACCAAATGATTAGTCATCGTTCTTTAATAACTATTTAAGGCTCTCTTTTGTCAATCTCATCGTCTTTTTAATCGCTTGTGGATGTTAGTTTGGGAGATTCGGATTGGTTCTCCTGATATTGACTGCACTATACATCATCTAGGCATATTTTGTGTAGCTGAAAAATGAAAACTTGAATTTCGTTTTTATATTAGGTGTTGTGTATCTGTTCTGATTGTTTTTACTTGACGGTGTGCTAGTTTTTCTTTGTTGTTTGAGTCTTGATCTTTTTTTGCAGAATGCACGAATTCTTCTCTACTGTTGATGGTTTTGTGGAGTTCTCAGGTAATGTATACATATTCTAGTTTCCATATGAGTTTTTTGGAAATCAGTTGAAATGAGTTTGTGTTTGTAGAAGACGGCTTTAGTATGATGTTGAGAAACAATATAGAAACTTCTGTACATCCTATCTTTGACAACACTTCAAGCTTTTATAGTAATGTAAAAACCTGCAGTTTTTTTGCAGGAAGTATGTGAAGGGTGACGATGCTACTTTCCTTGCAAACCTGAAAGGCCACTAATAATAAGCGGTGGAGGACTAGTAATCTTTTTGAGTTTGAATTGTTACTCTTTGATTGACTCCATTTTATATTTTTCTTTTGACATTGTGATTTTCATTTCAACTAAATCTTAACCAATGAAACAAGATTTTTTTTAAGAACCTCATCAGTGGTTTTTGCATTGTAGGACAAAAAAACAACAGTTTTTAGTTAAGTTTTTTAACTTAAATTAATTATTTAGATAATGGTTAAGAACCTTTAATGGGTTTTCCCAATAATAATGCCCTTAAGCTGCTTATGTAAGATATGGTTCTTTGATTTTTAAGCATTTTTCATTTAAATTAATTCAATTTTAACTTAAGAAACTAAATTAAAATGCCCCTTTGATTATGGTCTAATGTAAAGTAAAACGAGGTCAATATAAAGAGTTTCTTGGAATCTCATTGTAACACCATAGGACACTATTTATAAGTTATAACTGTTGTCTTTCTAACATTACAACGAAAAAGAAGAAAAAGAAAACAAAAGTCTTAAGAATGGAACACGTTCCACATGTGCTCATCACGAAGCGCCAAATTCTGCTGGTCCGTGATGAAATCTGCATACTTAAGCCCTGGTTCTTCAACGCAATCAGATCGATAGATTTTGGATAGAACAGCATCCTTATTTCTGAGCGCAAGTCCTGTATTGGAATCAATATCCACTGCTCGATATTCGACCATCAGCCATTTGGTTTTTGTATCTTTGGCTTTCCCATTATAAAAAGTAAAACTCTGCTTCTCGCCAATAACCATATCTCCTAAGACCACTTGTTTCGTCCCACTTGTGGCGTGCCAACAGCCATTCTGAACTGATCGCGATACTCTTTTATCGCCATTACGAAGACTGATAAAATACAGCTCCTTCTCGTTCGCCTTCTCAAAATTGTCTGTATAAATATCAATACATTCCTAAGAAACTGAAAAAATATTTTGCCTTAACCGACAAGAATCTTTCTAAACTTTCCAAGAATTGAATTATTATAAAACAAAATACCTGATAATTCATCAGGGTGATGGAGATATATATCCTCTTGGTGAATCTTGCTCTGAGGCAGATCTTTTTTAGCCAAGAACCGTTTAAGGTAGCCAAGCACAAGCTCGGGATCTGTTGGGGCAAATCGAAACCCAATCGCTTTATTAAAAGGAGGGATCTGATCTTGAATCTCTTCATTTTCTTCTTCTGGGATCATATTGAGATCAAACATCCTAGAAAAGAAGATCACTTGTTATATCAAAAGAAGGTGAGACTCGACATAATTTAAAATCATTCGATCATCTATGTTACCTTTCATCAGACCGCACCATTGCTGAGTCTTTTCGACTGCGTTTTCGTGTTCTCTCGCGAAGAAGAAGAAGAACGAGCGGGGTTGTGGGTTTCTTTTGTTATCTCTCAGCGAAGAAGAAGAAGAAGAACGAGCGGGGTTGTGGGTTTCTCTTGTTCTCTCTCAGCGAAGAAAAAGAAGAAGAAGAAGAAGAACGAGCGGGGTTGTGGGTTTCTCTTGTTCTCTCTCAGCGAAGAAGAAGAAGAAGAAGAACGAGCGGGATTTAACGAATAAGAATTGATAAGAATTTAAATAGATCGCCGACTTCGACTACTCTGTGGGCTTTTGTAACAATAATGGGCCTCAAAAACCCAGCCGAGAGCCGACAATACACCATAGCAAATATTTAAATACTACCTCCGTTTATCAGATGGCTGCGCTAACATCCTAACTTAGAAATTTAGGCGAAATTAAAACCACAATTAAGTTTTTGGGTTTATACCCCATTTGTAGACTTGTAGTTAAGTCACACATCATGTTTTTTTTAATGACATTACCTAATTATTTTCTCCTCTTACCAAGTTTTGGAATTTTTAGTGAGTGGTGACAGTTAAATTATACACAAGATGTTTCACTTGAATAAAGCAAATAATACTCTAACCTATCTTTAATACTGCAGGGGAATGTCACATGTAGAAAAGCAGAGAGTCAACACGCACCTCGTTTATGTAGTTATACGCATGTCTTGGAAGAAGCAGCTCGAGTAAATATGTACGCGTGTCGAATTTTCTCTGATGAAGTTTACTATTAAAACAATCGTTTTTTTGGGATTCAACCATTATAATTTGCGTACAATAAATATTATACCACAAGCCAAGAAAGTGAAGTTAACCAGAAAGAACCGGCGTCGTCAAGTATCTCTCCTCGTCGCCAAGAGGAAGCAAAAAGGAATGGCGTCGGAAATGCCGGAGGCAACAGTACGTAACATCCTGGATCAAGATTCTCTGAAATGGGTATTCGTCGGTGGGAAAGGAGGCGTCGGGAAGACGACATGCAGTTCGATTCTGGCAATATGTCTGGCGAGTGTTCGATCCTCCGTTCTCATCATCTCCACCGACCCGGCGCACAATCTGAGTGATGCGTTTCAGCAACGCTTCACTAAATCGCCTACTTTGGTTCAAGGATTCTCCAACCTCTTCGCCATGGTATTATGCTTTCCCCTCTCGATCCGTCTCCTTTCTCCTTTCCTAGATCCTAGCCCTCGTCTTAATCAAATTTAATTACCAATCTGCGAATTGTTCGATCTCGAAATCACTATTCATGGTTGGTTATCTGTGTCAATTCGAAATGGTTTTATTGTGGCTGGATTGGAATGAAGCTCTTTAGGTCTATGTATCATACACATATTCTTAGCAAATACTTCTTAGATCCCATTTCATTCCTGTTTCCTTTTCTCAGGAGGTGGATCCTACCGTTGAAACTGATGACATGGCTGGTCCTGAAGGGATGGATAGTTTATTCTCTGATTTGGCCAATGCCATTCCTGGAATCGATGAGGCCATGAGTTTTGCCGAGATGCTCAAGTAAATACTCCATGCTCTTTTTTCTTCTTCTACCAATCTCATGTTTTTGACATGCTTTTCTTTCCTTAGGCTGGTGCAGACAATGGATTATGCAACTATTGTGTTTGACACCGCTCCTACTGGACATACTCTCCGTCTCTTACAGTTCCCCGCC